>JABAKD010000008.1:2444150-2684150 GCA_012845835.1 Undaria pinnatifida
TTTCGTGAGTTCGAGCCCCGCCGAGTGCATACTCGTATAAATTCGTAAGGGACTTTTTCTTGTGCACAAATTGACTTGCGGAAAGCGCGAGAGCGTGAGTTAGCAACACTCAATAAAACATCGACGAGCAGTGGGATTGGTGAACCCTATGCGCGATAAAAATTGAAGGCAAGAACCGGGGGGAAGAAGGGACGACACCTCCTGTGACCACGGCTTGTCCAGAAGCTGGAAAGTAGAAGTGTGAGAAAAAAAAAAAAAACAGCGGTTTTGTTTTTTTAACGAACATTTCATGACTGCTCAACACGAGGAAGGGTGCTTTTGAAAAAAAAATCTCCATATATTTTCTTTTTTGCAAAGGACTATAAACCAGTGACGTCGGGGTGGCAAGGGGCAACGTGTTTCAGGAGGTACGGCCGGGAGCTAGTTTTTAAACCGGCGATTTTGTTGAACAAAAGTCGGGGGGGGCTACCGTAGCACGACTCGGCTAAAACTTTTTTCTGGATGTTGTAAAAGCCCCAAAATCCCTCCCTATCTATACTAACTACTCCCCAAAAAGGGTTTCCGGCAGTGAAGGCGTTAACCCTCTTTTAGCACCGCACTCCCGACATGGGAACGAAACACTTGGAGTTAGTATGGACTAGGATCATATTTATTAGGCGTTGGAAATGGGAATGTCGTTAACCCTCTTTTAGCACCGCACTCCCAACATGGGAACAAAACAGTTGAAGTTAGTATAGACTAGGATCATATTTAGGAGTTGGACATGGATTAATCTCCGTGTTTTGGCAACGACAACGAAAAAATCCGTAAGTATGCTTACCTAGCTAGGCCATGTGGGTTTTTCATTGTTTGTTTTAATCGAGTTGCGCTTTCAGTTCAAGTACTCAAAATTTGTACAGATGTGATGTCGGCAAGATTCCACGACTAAAACTCTAATCGGCAGGTAGGTGCCGTTGGCCAACCAAGCAACTTCAGTCGGCAAGTCGGCTGGCGAAACCAGCTGATGGTTGGTTATGGTTAGCCGACTTGCCGACTTATAAATCAGGAGAGCGAAGTGAGCCAATGAGATAGCCTCCCCTCTCTCCCCGCCGTAGTTTGTAGGCTACAAGACAGAAGTAAAAACGAGATTGAATACAGTAGAAGAAAGAAAGGGAAAGGCAAGCGCTAACAAATAATGAGGTGAAAGAGGAGAAGCACTTAAGAGATAGGGTGAAAGAAGAGAAGCACTTAGAAGTAAGGCGAAACAAGAGAAGCACTTAGACACCTACGGGGGGTTGAGGGAAGATATTGGAATGAAAACGTATCTGCACGGCCCAATGGACTACGCGAAAAAGCTGAAACTGCGATTTCGTGTAGGGGACCTGGACCTACCAGAAAAAAGAAGGAGGTATGCGAAGTATACCAGTAGTCGGGAGGAGGAGGACGTGGCTACACATACTGTGCCCGTGTGGCACAACAATAGAGAGTAGTAGGACTCACATAGTTGGAGAATGTGAACGAACCATGTAGGGAGGAACGGAATGCGTCAGAGGAGATGAGGAAACGAGACGTATGTGACGTGGAAGAGTTTGGTAGACCAGAGAGCAGCGAGAAATCGATCGCTATCCTAGGAGATAGATGGTGGTCGCAGACAGCGAAACAGGAATGGGATAGGACAAGCAAACAGTTTCTATGTAGTGTATGGAAGAAGCGTGATGACCGCCCAAATGTTGGAGGTGTCTCCATTAGGAGTAGGAGTAGGAACGGTGCTCCGTCTCGAAAGGAATGCGTGGTCAATGGTATGGTCAAAATGACCAAGGCACCCAACAAATGACTATACACCCCCCCCCCCGACCGAGTTGGGCCCCGCAAAAACAAAACAGAACGCACTCCGTATTGAGCAATCTTTCTTGTACGAGTGTGGAAAACCAATAAGTCGGGTAGTCGGCACCTCCCGGAAACGACTGACAATTAGTACGACTAAAGGATGACATTTTTGCTTCAGAGGGGCGTAGTCTAGTACTTTCCTTGTTCGTTTTTCGCTTTCTTGTCTTTTTCACTTTCCCTTTATCTTTTTTTCGTTTCTTTGTTTATTCTTTTTCCAATTGGCTTGCGTCTGTCGTGCGTATGCGTAGTGATAGGTACTACGTGCAATATATACGTGGTAGTCTTTCTTGGGTGGCAAACGGTATTGTCGAATCTTCCAGGCGCGAGTAGTGAGCCGCATGCACCTATACGGACCTGGCACATCGTAGGCTGACTCCCGATTTCACTTTTCCATGTTTCTGGTGGAGGCATGAATTGCGTCAGATGTGATATATTATGCGTGTACCACCTTTGGTTAGTTTGTGTTTTTTCCCCGGGGTATTCCTCAGCTCCAGAGTGACTGGAGCCTGTCCTGTGACCACGGACTTGATTATGCGAGTTAATGTGAGAACAACAACAACAACAACAACAACAACAACAACAACGTGGCGTATCAGGTTATCCTCGAGCCTGGTATCGGTCAGTTTCGTGAGTTCGAATCCCCCCGAGTGCATACTCGTATAAATTCGTGGGGACTTTTTCTTGTGCACGAATTGACTTGCGGAAAGCGCGAGAGCGTGAGTTAGCAACAACACTCGATGAAAAATCGACGGGCAGTAGATTGCTGAACCATATGCGCGACAAAATTGAAGGCAAGAACCGGGGGGGAAGAAGGGACGACACCTGTGACCACACGGCTTGTCCAGAAGCTGAAAAGTAGATGCGTGTGAAAATAAATAAGTAAACAAATAAAGAGGTTATAGAGCCTCAGAAGGTGGTTAATAACCTCGAAAAAAAATGGGGGGCCCTTTCTGCAGTATGTGTCCTGGTATCCCTTCAACGCCCGGACGGAGCATGTCGGGTTTTCACAAAGGCCAGGCAGGTATTGCTGGCATCAACAAGGCATGGGGAGGGAGGGGGGGGGGGGTGTACTCAGTTTGTGCATGGTCGTAGTCGTATGACCATAGACCCTCGCATCCCAACTATCCGGGGGGGGGGGGGGGGGGGGGGGGGGGGGCATCCCTTCAACGGCGGGACCGAGAATGCCGGGTCTTCACAGACCAGGCAGGCATTGCTGGCATCAACAAGGCATGGGGAGCGGGGGGGGGGGGGTTATTTCAGTGTAATGATCATACAGAATCTGCATGTCACTAGCCCGTTGGGCCACCATGCAAGGGGCCCTCTCATTCTTTTGTAGCAATACCGGGACGGAGCACGTGGGGCTTGCACCGACCAGGCAGACACTGCGTGCACGAGGCGCCACAAGCACCATGACGACGGGGTTTTCGGCGACTCGCATTAAAGGCCAAGTTGTCTCCCGCTGAGAAAAGCGCTTGTGAGGCAGACTTCGGCACCCTGTGCGTATACTGATTAGCAGGATGAAAGGATGAGAAGGGGGTGGGAAAAGGGTGTGCTGAATGCCGCACGGTTAAGAGTATGAAGGTGTCCATCCATGGGCCACACCAAGGTACTTCATGGCATGCATCCACGCCACCGTTTCATTGTAGCATTTTTCCTCGAACATGTTGCGTAGTTGTCTCTTGGTTTTCGGCGGCTGGTTTTCGCCATAACTGCACCCCCCGTTTTTGCCGAAAAACCTTTTGAAATTGGTATATAGGCTCTTTTTGGCAGTAGTGAAGGGGTAATTGAATATGATTAGAGGAAAAAAGCGGTGTCATAACTCGTAACGCTTGTTTAGTAGGCTGCTACTACTACTACTCTACTACTACTACTACTACTACTTCTACTACTACTACTACTACTACTACTCTACTACTACTGCTACTACTTGTTATAAGGCTTAGTTTGGGTAAGCTGTTGGTTAACTTTGCGCAAGTTGTCACACGGACTAATACCCCACTAATTCCTTGACATACTAGTACTACTGTTGCTATCACCACTACTACTACTATACTACTACTATACTACTACTATACTACTATACTACTACCACTACGACTACTAGTACTAGTACTAGTGCTACTACATACTGTAGCGTGATGATGAGAGCCTTTTTCTTACTACTCTCCAGTCGTCCTTGCACAGCATGTAGCTTCGTGTGCTGTCTTCCTTGCTATGTCCCACCGTCGTATTCACTGCGTGGTGCGTTCGGCATTCTACTGTATGTAGTAGTAGCATGATGAGAGCTTTTTTCTTACTCCTCCAGTCAGTCGTCCTTTTGCACAGTATGCAGCCTCGTGTGCTGGCTTGCTTATTATGTCCCACCCTCGTATTCACTGCGCTCGGCATTGATTGCGTGTCGAAATCACCTTCCTCCGTACTGGATTGGCGATGGATGATGTGCATTATCTCTGTCTTGCAGTGTGTGACCCTAAAGGAAGCTCGTCTCCGTGGGAGGAGGAGGAGGAGGAGGAGGAGGAGGAGGAGGAGGAGGAGGGGGTGGCCTTGGCCCGGACAAAAGCTGTCTGCTGTGCCGGATGTCGGGACGGGAAAAACTACTACCAGTTTTAATGTCAAGACATACACCACATGCACAATCAATACATCGCTTCGTGCTGCTGCTATCCTTACAACTCGGTCATCCCGATCGCTTAACCCCTTAAGAGCTGGAACCCCTTTTGGGGGACAACATTACTTGGAACTAGCATAGGGAGGGGTTTGGGGGCTCTGAAGGGTTAACATGATGAGAGCCCATCAACAACAACGGTAGAACAAAAGACGCGTGCAACGATAGAGCTATTAAGGTATACCGTTTTTTGGCGAAAATGGTTTCTGAATGCCGGGGGCCGCTCCTCAATCTGGGCAAAATCGTCGGAAATACGCCACATTTTCGTTTTTGGCATGATTCTTGTTGTGTGTACCTAGGCCGTCGTGGGATTTTTTATCCGGTGTTGTTGTAGTAGCAGTTTTGATTTTTCTCCAAACAGAGCAGTTTTAGGGAGAGGTCTTCACCCCTTCAGGGCCCCCGAACCCCTCCCTGTACTAAATCCAAGTAATTTTGTCCCCCAAAACGGGTTTCCAGTTGTTAATTGAGGGGTAGTATTAGAAAAAAAGAAGTGATGCGCCTCTGTCGTAGCACGCGTCAAGCAACAAAGCAGCGAAGCAGAACTGCAGCAGCTCAGCAACACTACTAACTACTACTACTACTAAGTTTTGTACTGGTATCAAGTTGTTGAAGAAGAGAAGAGGAGACGCTCATCACCACATTGCCATTCTCGCTCGCCGTAATTGCCAGAACACATCTCGTAACATTAGCCATGCGCATACAATAATATTTTATAGTACACACAACCCGTGATACGCGCGATCGGAGTATCACACACAGCTTGATGAGTTTCGACAAAATATTCGATCTCACAGCTGGTGGTGGTGGTGGAGTGTTTTTTTTTTTTGATAATATATACTCCGGAGTATATATATATGTGTGTGTGCCGCTCTCTCTCAAATTCAATAGCCGCGGCTTTAACTTCGAGGAGGAGAGCGCTGGACGCTCGCAAATAGAAAAGCGAGAGCACACTCTTCATTCAGATAGATCCCGTAGATAGATCAGATAGACATTAAACGGATATTAATTGATCAGAGCTTCATCGGCATGCACGCATGATGTCATTGGTGGACCTGACCGATGCAGAAAGACAGAATTTCTGAAGGAGAAAGACATGTCATACGTGACAAGACAGAGTAGTAATAATGCATCACCGCCAACAACGACAGCAACATACATGTTACCTGTTGCGTCGCTCCACCCCCGTTTTTTTTCCCTACCGCCCTGCCAAGAAAAGGGCTTTGTTGTGTTACCTACCAGATATTGAGCTACCCGGAGCAACAGATTGATCAATTTTACCCAGCAGCCCAGAGGAGGTCAGTTAGGCCTTACAACACAACAACACGAGAATACTACTACGCACCCGGCACAAATAACCGTCCGCTACTGCTCTGTATAGTAGTCCCTCCCTCCCCCCCCTCAAACAAAGCATCCCGCCTCTACAAATCCCTACCTCGCGCGACAACGAAAAAAATCTTGAAAAAAACGTTTCAATAAGCTTACAAGAAAGATAGTAACGGAGGGCGTGAGGAGAGTGGAGGGCGGGTGGGGGGGGGGGGGGGTTACCTATGAGTGAGCCCCCCCTCCTCCTCTGAATGACAACGACAACAAAAGCTAAGCTTTACTCCCTTATCATTGTTCTAAACAGAAATAATACGCAGTACGTTTTATACGCACGTCGCACATGTATGAAACTCCTGATGATGCAGTGCTGCTGCTGCTACTACTACTACATGCCTCGTCAAACATGTGTTTTCGCTTTTTCTTTTTTTAGAAAAAAAGCTGATTGAGCGAGGAAAAAAACAAACATCGGGCCGGTATACACTTCAAAACCGCCGCTTATAACTACCATCATACTAACCATTGAAACTACTACTACTACTAACGAAATAATAATATTAATAGCGGCTACCAGCACACGAATTACCAGTGCATAGAAAACCCCATCCACCCATTGAAAAAAAACAAAACAGAAAACGAAGACGAAATTTTGGCGCCCCGGCGCCCCGACCCTCTCCCCGCCCCCGCCCGGTTCAGGGTTACAATAACAATAAAAAAAAACTAATTATTGTGTGTACGTACCCAAGGTGGGTACGAAAAAACAAAAAAAATAATCGAGCGTGAGTAGTGGGATGAAGCCACGAGAAAAGCAAGATAAAAAAAGCGACTGTGCGTACAAAGAAGCCTTAAGGTGGCAGAGAGCTATCCGCCGTATTACGGAATTACAACAACAAAAGAAACCGAGCGATGACGATGTTCTTAAGTTACCACCACCTATAAAGTATCTATCTGCTTCGTGAACCTTAACCGAAAAATTGCAAAACGCTCTCCCCCGTCCTTCATTATTTTGTCACAAAAACGCCGAGAAGGGCAAGGGAAACCCCGCACACGCCCGGCTACCTATGACAACGCTACGAGAAGAGAAAAAAGAAATATATAATGCCCACATTGCCATCATTTTCCGGATAATAAAAATTACCGTATCACCCGGATACTAAATAACCATATTATCCGGATAATAAAGACCACCTTACCCTGATACTAAGTAAGCGCCTTGCACAGCAGAAAAGAAGAATGCCGATACAACAACAGCGGTACACCATGTGCATGTATGCACGCACCATTTTATCTGAAAACGTAATAAGGACTTTCTCGGCAGAAAAAAAATAATTCTACCAAAAAAAGTTGGACGTTTCCGTTTCATGTCAAAGAGTGGTATTATTAATAAACGTGGGCGGGGATATATAAGCGACGCACTCCCTGCCGTATGGGACGCAACAAAAACTTTTAAACCAAAACAAGGAGGAGATTTAAACAAAAAAAAACGAAAGCCGAAAATCGAAACCGAAAACGATTTCCGGGTGGCCACAACAAGGAGGCGGTGGGTGTACGGGGGGTGGGTGAAGCGCACCCTCCGCCTGTGTTAGCCCATTTCCCCTGCCGGCGCCAAACCACAACATATTTGTGTTCTTTTTTCTCCCAACCATCTCTATATTTACCCCTCCCTCCCCCGAACCAAACCAATCAAATCGATCCCCGAAACTAACCAACCAATCAAAATATGAATGTCAAAATATGAAAAGCGCTAACCATGTGCGGCGCGCCTACCCCCCGGGCCAAAATACGTGCCCCCCTCTCTCTTCCCCCTCTCTCTCGGGGGGGAGGGGGAAAGTGCCCCCCCCCCCAAACACCTACTGCCTTCTACGGCGTTCCATTCCTATCTGGACGCCCGTTGGCCGGACGCACAAATCCTTACATTTCTCTCTCGCCCTCCCCTCGCTCTCCCCTCTCCACCCCTACCCCCCTCTTCTTCGTATCTCTCTCCTCTCTCACCCCCTCTCCATCCCTCTCTCTCTTCCCCTCTCCCTCCATTTCAATTTCAATTTCAATTTCAGGTTCGCGGGTAGACTATTAATAGAGCGCACGCCAGGAGAGAATCAGCGATACTATCCTCGCGGCCGTGTGTCTTCCTGAAGAACCACGAAATTAATCGATTCACGGCCAAAACAAACTACCACCCTCCCCGCCCCTGCCCTGTATCAACACGCACACACTCCCTCCTCTCCCCCTCACCCCCCCCCCCCTCCCCCTCCATTTGGTCTGACTCTCCCTCCCCTACACCTGGGAATACAGGGAGGATACGCCTCCGGTTCCACTAATAGTGCCCACAACATAGCTGAGAGAGCACAGCAATCCGTGCTTTTCATTGCCCTTACACTTCGAAGCGGCACTTCGAAGCGGCATTGGCGTTACACTTCAAGGCGGCACAACTACACATTACACCGCCTTTTCTTGCTTGATTTTCATTGTCGTTACACTTCGAAGCGGGACTGGCGCTACACTTCAAAGCGGCACAACTACAACACACTACACCGCCTCTCTTGCTTGATTTCATTGCCGTTACACTTCGAAGCGGCACTTCGAAACGGCATTGGCGTTACACTTCAAAGCGGCACAACTACAAAACATTACACCGCCTCTGTTGCTGTTCCCTTTAAGAGAAAAGCACGAGAGGCGCCCAACTAGTGTATACTACGTTATTGAGACACACCATAATCCGTCATGTTATGGTGTATCTCCAGCATTACACGTACACGTATGTATGTAAGTAACTGGAACCCCCCCCCCCCCCCCTCCAACACGCCTCAGCAGGGGACCCCACACATACCCCCCCGGAAAAAAACGTCCTTCCGCGCCGGAAAAAAATCTTGCAAAAGGACAAAACTGCAACACGCAGTAGAAAACACCGCCGATGCTTCGCGGAGAGCGCAAAAAAACTTTTGGCGTTGTGTTTTTTTTTCGGAATCGCGTCAACGAAGCGATTGGGAGCAACAAGGAAGCCTTGCAATACCACTTGTTCCAAAACAAACAAAAAATATTGTTTTGCACTCAGCAAGAATAATAACAAGAACACGGTAGACCAGCCGATGAAGAGGGAGGCAAGGCAAACGTTTTGAGAGTCCAGACTATACTCGGATCGACAAACTAAAAACAACACCTGAGAAAAGGGAAACAAAGCAATCGTAGAAGCGGAAGACTAGAAACAGCCAAACTATTCTAGTCTATACTCCGATAGAACTTTTGCCAACACAAGACTATTTCAGAAAAACGGAGTGCCGCACCCCCCAAAACCCTCCTCCCCCCCCGCCCCCGGGCAGTCTCTGTCTCCAAAAAAGGAAGCCCCCTGATTTCGTACTCCTACCCCCCCCCCCCCCTCCCTCGCGCACACTCCCAATTCTCCCACATAATTGGGAAAATAGCGTTGGTGATTCTATGAGGTGTTTTTTTTCCCCAGCCCAAAAGCAAAACGAAAACGGCGTTCATCAGAACCAGTATGCCACCAAGGTGCATAAACGGGCAATATTCGTGCCAGGTCGCGTGTATAGAGCATGCCGGGCGCGCGGGGGGAGGGGGGGGGGGTGCTAGACCAACCTCCCTCGAGCGTGCGCACGCCCCGGCGCAGCCGTGCGACAATAGACCAAGAGAAAAGAAAGGAGATCACCGCAGCACAGTTGGAAATGGACCGAGAGAAAAAAAGAGAACACCACACACAACTCCGCGATTTTAGCACACAGAAATTCGAACGAATGCATACACAGCACCCGTTCGTAGAACCAGCCCTAAGAACAATCGTGTCGATATTATACTTTTACCGATTGATATCGCTATGGATATCGTTATCGACATCAACCAATACCGATATCATATCGATATCAGTATTAAATATCGGGGTCAACATCGATATTGTTGTCGACATCAATATCAACATCAATCTCGATACCAACATTCGACATGCTGTACTGTAGTGTCGAAACGAACACCAAAGCATCCAATCTTCTTTTTCCTCGAAGCTATTAAAAACTCCGACAAAAAAAGAAAGCCAACAACAAGAAAAAGCAGGAACAGAAGAAAAATATACTAATTAGTACCATGGTTTACTGGGTATTCCTTAATATTTACCATCTCTTCTACCAGAATCTCTACCACCGTCACCCTGCACATGGAAACCAAGACGTTCATTGACGGCAGTCTTTCTCCTTGACGGACGGAAAGCCGTCAAAAACACCCGTCAAGACAGCGGTCAAGGACCTCCACATACTAAAAATAGTATATTGAGTCGAACGTTGTCGTCTGACGGCAGTCTTTCTCCTTGACGGACGGAAAGCCGTCAAAACAACCGTCAAGACAGCCGTCAAAGACGTCCATACACTAAAACTAGTACACCAAGTCGAAATATGTCGGCTGACTGCAGTTTTTCTCCTTGACGGACGGAAAGCCGTCAAAAACAACCGTCAAGACAGCGGTCAAGGACCTCCATACACTAAAACTAGTACACCAAGTCGAAATATGTCGGCTGACGGCACTCTTACGCCCTTGACGGTCAGACAGCCGTCAAGACAATCTCCACACTAAAACTAGTATATTCAGTCTAAAAATGTCGGTTGACGGCAGTGTTTCCCGACGGACAGTCGTCAAGGAAACCGTCAAGAAACTCCCACACTAAAACTAGTATATTCAGTCTAAAGATGCCTTGACGGGTTTTACAACCAGACCGTAAAAAAACCAACATCTTTTTTTGTCAGGAACAAATGCGGTATGAAACCCGATGGTTCCCGAGAAAAAAACAAAAAGCGTACCATTCCGATCGCTAAAACAAAAATAAGGGACTTTCGACCCAGCCGCGAAACGTTCCAACCCCCCTTATTTTTAGTATCAGAATGATCTTTTTAACCAAAAACAAAAACCTCTTCTATAAAACCCCCATCAAGACACAAGAATGGCACACCACGCCCCATCTTAGGTCGACGAAAAAAAAAAAAACGAGAAAAAAAAAGGAGACAGAAAAGAGGGCGGAAAATTTTGATACCGCACTCGCTCATGTAAAATTAACCGGGAGCCCACAAAACGTCTAGGTCTAAAAAGCCAATCTTCGGCACTTTTTATCGAAGAAAAACAAAACTAAGCTAGCAAAGCGCTGCGCTGAACGGCAAGGCATGGCAAGGCATGGCAAGGCAAGGCAAGGCAGGGCTAGGCAAACTAAAGCAAGGCAAGGCAAGGCAAGGCAATTTAAAGCAAGGCAAGGCAAGGCAAGGCGAGGCAAATCAAAGCAAGGCAAGGCACCGCAAAGCATAGCAAGGCAAAGCAATCCAAGCCGAGCCAAGCCAAGCCGAGCCAAGCCAAGCCAAGGACCAGCCAGAGCCAAGCCAGAGCCAAGCCAAGCCAAAGCTAAGCCAAAGCCAACGCCAATCCAACCCAACCCACCCCGACTCGCGCTATACCTGGTAAAGTTTTCTTCCGCGTGTTTCTACAGAGCACCGTCCGCCTGTCCGTCCAACCCCCCACCCCTACCCCCAACCGCCCTGGGAAAGAAAATAAAAACGATTATAAAAACTTCGAAACAAAAAGGCTTGATTGAGCTGGGTATGATACAATACAGAACCACCTACAAGAACTGAGAAAACGGGGCGGGAAATATTGACCCAATGCTGGATTTCTTGTATCAATCAGGTACGAAAAACGGATTGTGTTGAGAACAAAAGCGGGTTGTGTTTGTACACTAACTTCAGCACAACATTTTCCGAGCTTTTCATAGAAAAAAAAAAATCCTGAAAAAACACTCAGCCTGCACATTTTCTCGGCATATATATAGCCTATAGTATCCGCTTCCTTTGTACCTGGTATACAATGTAGATACTTCGAGTGCGGTCGGTGTCCTGTACTTGCTGTATGGTACGAGAACAGCCTACAAAAAAGTTCGAACAGTTTGAGCGCCTATTTCGCTTTGCCTGAAACAAAACTCAGATATAGGTAGCTCTACTTCCGGGTTTCCTCAAAAACGTTTGGCAAATATCAGGGCCGATTTCGGGACGTCCCCCCCGAAAAAAAACGCCTACAATAAAACGACTACATTTAGCGCTACTTCCGGGTTTCCTCAAAAAAATAGTTTCCAGCTTAACTTTAGCGCGACTCCGGGATGCCTCGAGGCTAAGCTCAGCGCGACTTCCGGCTTTCCCCAAACACAATTTTCGCGGTTGCTGTAAAACTTAGCGCGACTCCGGGATGCAAAGGTAGAACCTCTCGGTGCTTCGTACGAGGATGGCATCCGTCTGCAGGCGGTCGGGGATGGGAGCTGATGTGGCGAGCGGCGCATACCCGAAGTAGTCCGGGTAAGGAATACCGTACTGGAACCTATAATATGTCGGGGCGGTACAATAAGGGGGTGTCCCGAAACAGGAATGTTGAGGGAAGGAGGGAGGGAGGGAGGGAGGGAGGGAGGGAGAGAGGGAGGGAGGGAGGGAGGGAGGGAGGGAGAGAGAGAGGGAGGGAGGGAGGGAGGGAGGGAGAGAGAGAGGAAGGGAGGGAGGGAGGGAGGGATGGGAAGGAGGGAGGGGAGGGGAGGATAGGGGGAGGGATAAGTATACCGAGGGGAAATCCTGACTGGTTGATTGTTCGCGCGGGGGGGGGGTTCAAATGGATTGCCCAGCTGTCTGGCCGACCAAAACTCAAAGGAAAAGTGCACGCGCTTTGCGTTCTTCGTCCAGCCTCTCACCCCTTCGTCTTGAACCCCTAACCCCGAGAAAACGTTGCGACACGGTGCAAACAAATTTTTCACCAGAGACAAAACGCGGTGGGCGTACAAAAAAAAACGATTCGCCAAAGAAAGGCCTAGCGGTCAGACACGTGTGTTTTCCTCTTTTCAGTTTACTATTGACAGGCTCCGCGCCGTGGGGTTAACCGTGACCAAATACGAACAATATCGACGCTCTTCTTTTTCAGAAGGAGATCAACTGCTGTGTGATTACCTTGGAGGACAAGTTCGAGCGCGGCGGAGCGGTGGGGTAATTGCTGTACGAAGTATAGCTTTACCTGATTGAAACCTGAACGTATCGCATCATGGCACCTAAGGCGATTAAATCGCGTAGGAGCGTCCGAATGCAGGGGAGTTAAAAAAAAAAACAGCATGCATGCCACCGAACGAAGCGCGCGATCGTTTATATATATACATATATGATGCGCGTACCAGCGAGCGCAGTCCGAAAAGAAACTGGGCAGCGAGCGGGCGCAAAAAATAAATAACCTCGTGCGCGCGAGAAGGACATATATATATGCCACATACCAGTACAGACCTATAGAAAAGCCGGGTAGTGTGTAATATCCAGGGTGCTAAAGGGGCGACGAAAACCAGTAACCGTTGTGATATAGGCGACGTTATATAAAGAAAAACGTGATGCGGCTGGTGGGTGGTTTGGGTGGGTGGATTGGGTGGGTGGGTGGATTGGGTGGGTGGGTGGATTGGGTGGGTGGTTGTGACCTCGGATTGTCATTGACCAGAACAAAAAAGCAAACCAAAAATCGCGGCATGACTTCGCGTGGCTCGAGGTTTCATCTCCAGTGGCATCCAGCGTCGCACAGAAAATACCCGGAGGACAACCGCGCTAAAGTCTACGATGCCCAACACACGCCCACACCACGCCCACACCCACACGTACTTCACCCCCCACCTCCCACCGCTCGCTGCAGAGGAGCAAAGCACTCTAGTTACCACAGTACACTCTTCTTATAGCAGTCCAATCTCTTTTTTTTGTTACTGGGGGAGGGGGGGGAAACACACGCGCTAATGCAAGTAATTTGTTCTAGCAGAGAGGGGGGGGGGGGGGGGGGGGGCAGAATTCTGCCCCCGCGTCATGTTCAAGAATTATTCCCGCTGTCGATAATAATATAGGTACTCATAGAGAAGAGCACAAACAAAAGTTCGAAGAAAAATGGTAGCAGTATACTACCGTTACATGTAGCAGCACCACCCGCGGCGGTGGGGGTACCATTCTTAAAAGAAAAACGCGGCACCGAAAGTACCATAATCGTACGTAACGGGCCGGGGGGAAAGAACGCCAGTTCAAATAGTTGGAGTTATAGCTGCTGCTGCTTACTGCTGCTGTTATGAGCGGGCGGGACTGGCGTTTTGATGGGTGAATCTTTAATGTGTCAAATGGTTGGATGTGATGATAGCTTCGCCGTGACCAGCATCACTTTATTAATCGTCGTATACATTAATATAATAGTTGATTTGGAAAACAAAGTTGTCTTGACACTTCATTCATTCAGCTGTGAGTTCGATAAATTTAGGGTCGATACCACTCATAATATCATGCAAGCTGCGTGATGATGCGTGATGCACCCACTTCATACATGTTGTGAGTACGATGGAGGAGTTAAATTAACACACGAAATGCATGAAAATGTGCGGAAGTAAGTGTGGTGACCTCAATCTTTACTTCATTTTTATTTCGAATATCATTCCGACTACCACTCACTGCTGTTGTTGTAAGCAGGACACGCAATAAAATCATTTAGAGTACTACAAATAATAAAACCCAAAAGTACTCGTACAAACTGAATTGTTACGTTTTTCAGTATTTTTACCACGTACGGGCTAGATTGCTGCGACGAGCGAAGGCGAAAACAACAGCAATAACAACAACAACCAACAAAACACTCACCACCGCATCGATCGCACATCGAACAGCTCAAAACACTAAAAACATTTTCGCAAATCCATAAGAAAAAAAAGGAAACAAGTAAAACGAAACACTCATCAACACCTCGCACAGACACCGTCGCACACGCACAAGGAGAAAAAAACTTTTGAAATAAATAAATGTATGATATATAAATGTATAAAACACCCAAAAACCGAAAAACTCCAAAATTTAACTCTAAAACTAAAAATCAAAAAAACATACAGTAGTATGTATATTCATAATATTATTAGTACAAAACTCACCCGTCCGCCCGAAGAACAACCTGCTCTAGCCGGTCCTTTCTCGTGCGGTATTTCAAGGCCTTGTTCTGGGCGGCCGTCCCAATGGGCTCCGCGGCCACCACCTCTCCCGTCGCCGCCGCGGCAACTTCCGCCGACCTGTTGAGTTCGGGTTAGAGTTGGGGGGAGTGTGTGGTTCGGGTTCGGTTTTATGGCGTTTTTATCGCGAAAAAGGCACAACATCAATCAATCAGCCGTCGACGCGTCGTTGACCAACCCACTTCCAACTGTTAAAATGATCCTAGTCTATACTAATTCCAAGTGTTTTTACCCACGTCGGGAGTGCGGTGCTAAACGGCTTGAACTAACTGAGGCACCAGGTGCACAATATTTTCGAATCTTTCATCCAAAACTCTCGTCTCTCGTGCTACTGGAACCACGCGCCGTGCACACGAAAATTGCATTGTTCCAACACTAACTGTATCCTATACGTTTTTCTTTACAAGAATGCACGCCTCGTATTACAGCAGTAGACATCATATAATGAAAAATAAAAATACACTCCAGCTGTGAGATCGAAGATTTTGTCGAAACTCATCTTTGCAAGCTGTGTGTGATACTCCGATTGCGCGTATTACGGGTTGTGTGTCCTCATTAAGAATACAAGTCGGCGAGTCCCCTTGCAAATACAGTGTAAGTCGTAGTAGCTATATACTCCTCATTAAGAATACAAGTCGGCGACTCCCCTTGCAAATACAGTGCAAGTCGTAGCTATATACGGAGTATAATAGTATATGATAGGTGGCTCACCTTCGTCGGTTAGGAGGAGCGTCTCCACTACTACTGTATCCTATATAGCAGGGGTCCCCCTATATGGCGGTATCCCTATATAAGGCGGTCAAAATAGCTTGGCGCGAGTGGGGAACTGCACTTGTGACCTGGATTGAATAGTGCGGGTTCCACCTATAAGGCGGTTTTATTGCTATACCACACCGCCGCCTTACCGGGGGACCTCTATTATGCTGTATCCTAGGGGTTTCTTTACGTGCCAAGAGGTTTAACAGGCACTGTGGCGGGCAACCGGCACTACTCAACCTGCACTATAGAGCGACCACTCCTGCGTTTCTTTACATGCGTGCCTTGTATAGACCAGCTCACCTTCTTGGCTAGGTGCGCCCCCCCCTGCTACATACAGTAAGTACAGTAGGGAGGGTCTCCCACTAAGGCGGTCTGAGTACGGCGGATTCCTATACAAGGCGGCCATCAAAATCGCTTCGCACGACGACGACTGAGGAATTTGACTCATGACCTGGAACAAATAGTCCGGCTTCCCTCTATAAGGCGGTCATATTGCTCTCTGTAGCACGCCACCACCTTGCTAAGGGACCCCTATAGTGCTGTAGCTGGATCCCTGATATAGGCGGTATCTCTATACAAGGCGGTCATCAAAATCGCTTGGCACGATCACGACTGAGGAATTTGACTCACAACCTGGAATGAATAGTGCGGCTTCCCTCTATAAGGCGGGCATATTGCTCTCTACAGCACACTACCGCCTTGGGGGGGGGACCCTATAGTGCTGCAGTGGTCCCTCTATAGTGACCGCACTACTCCGCATACGACCACAAGCTGGTTTGTTCCCATATATGCCAAGCGGTTGAACAGGCACTGCTGCTGTTGCTGCGGGACAGCCGGCACTACTCAAGCGGCACACCACAGAGGGACTACGGTACTGCTGAACTGTGCACGTTTCCTTTACGCGCATGTCTCTTACAGGTAGCTAGCTCACCTTTTAGCTAGGTGCAGCGCCCCCACTAGCTGCGCAACGGTGGCATCTCGAATCGCCAGCGGTACTGCCGCTGCCCACTCGTGCTCGGCTTCCGATTCTGCGACCGCAGCTCGGAGACACGTCGCGGATGCGCTGGGGTCTAGACGGAGCGCATCGACCGCGCGATTGTGCGTCCATCGGACTACTCCGAACCACTGTTTTGGAGGGAGGCGTTGGGGGGGGGCGGGGCGTTGGCGGGGGCGGGGGGGGGGGATTGGGGAGAGCGGAAGGAGAAGGGGTAGGGGGGGGGTTGGTGGTGGTGGTGGTGGTGGTGGTGGTGGGAGAGGCAGTGGGGCGGAGGGGAGGGGGGGGGGGGGGAGGCGGGGATGGGAGGGAGGAGAGGTGGGGTTGGGGGGGGGGGGGTGGGGGTGAGGGGGTCGGGAGGAGGTGGTGGTGGTGGCGGGAGGGGCAGTGGGGGGTACGGGTTACGGAGGCGAGAATAGGAGAAGGGGCAGGGGGAAGGGAGGGATCGGGTAGGTTGGGAAGGGTGAGGTGGGGAAGAGTGGGGAGGGGGGGGGGGTCGGGACGGAAGGAGGTTTGGGAGGGGGTGATATTGGGTGGGGGAGGAAGTGGGGGGGAAGGGGGGGTGCACTCGATATTCATGCATGGCCGGCCGTAGTCGTGGGCACACGAGAGTATGGAAATGTTATCTCCAAGTGCATGCTACTGGAAATTGAGAACTCGGGGAGCCTATTACATACCTGGTACCAGGTACATGCTTGCGAGTGTCCTATCAGGTACTGCAAAAACAGTTGTGCCAGGCATACTGGTATCAGGCTGGCTTTTATTCACACTGGTACAGAGTAGAGCATAGTGTTAACAGGCACACGCTGTATCGCGTGCCACAGGTATATTAGAGTGCTCGGAGTACTTCAGAAAAAGCTGGTGTGGTATGGTATGGTATGTATGTTATTGGATTTCTGTAGAAAAACCTGGCATGGCGTCGTGTTGTTGTTGCATGTCTCTGGGTTGGTGTAATTACCCGGATTAAGTCGGGGGCGGTGGGGGGGGGAGGCGGATATATTCGCCTTTTTGTACAAGGTACAAGGGGGGCTTCGCCGCGGCGGGCTGACGCCTGTCTTGGCTCCGCGCATGCCCGTAATGCCCGAGGACGTAGGCAAATCGAGGCCGCAAACTGGTAAAATCGACAAGGAAGAGGTACGCATAAAATAAACCGTGTTTGGAGTGGCGTGAAGACCAAAAAAATATTGGAGTCAGATTCAATGACCCAGCAACAAAAATATTTCCGTTTCGTACGAGGTATACGCTTAGCATCATCGGTCACGCTGGCTTGTGTGGGTGGGGCAATGAATGCTGTGCCAGCACTGACACTGGGTATGGTAGCGCCCAGTCAGTGAGTGAGCCAAAATCAGCCTGCTGTTTGTGCCAACTCAAGTATTATACTTGTATAGCTAACGGCATGGATGGTTTGTTCGTTTGTACCGGAAAAAGTTGAAATCAAGTCGTAAATTTTTAAAAAATTATGAGAACACTTACTCACAAAAATATGATTAAAATATGTGATTCGTTATTATTATGATACGACAAATCGGAACGATGATCAACCACGGAGGCACTGACTTAACTGTGATCACTGCACGGCGGCGGGGGCGGGGGGGGGGGGGTTACACGAAACCAACGCAACCGCCGACAATCAGCACGTCTGAGAAGAGTCCTGCAGGCGGAGAAAACTCTGCCAAAACGACCTCGCTAGGTGAAACACCAACAAGGGCGGCTTGTGCACTTGTATTAGTACGCCATTTCCACCCGTCCTCCCGCTCTCCTATGAAAATCTCGGAAATGTTATCAACATACAAATTGTCAAGCCTTCGTGCTCCCCCCAATTCCCGCCCCCCCCCCCCCTCCCCCCCTAGAAAAAAAAAAGGCTCCGCAACGTTTCCGTTTCATTTGTATCACTCAAAAATAGATTACTCCCATACTTATAGTCTATGAATACGAGCAAGCGTATAGCCTATCTCTCGAAAAAAAAAGTACCTCCCGAAAAAAGAAGTATCTCAAAAACAAACTATATCTCGTGAAAAAAAAACACAAAAACTCCACTCAACTCAACGTGCACGGCCGCCCGGTACATACACCGTCTTCTTACCTTCTGGAGTGTCTGGCGCTGCTGCGCCGTAGGCATAAGCTCCACGGTGCGGTAGCCCGGGATCTGGAAAGCGCACGCCCCCCCCCCGCCCCCGAACAGGCCGAGAGCAGAAGAATCAGAGTCGATGCTCGACGACCGGCTAGCGTTCACGCGCCCCCCGGCCCCGCCCATAGCGCGTGACGAGTGCAGCCCCATTGAAGGGAGCGTGTGACCCCCACCCGCAACGGTTCCAGGCTGCTGCTGCTGCTGCTGCTGCTGCTGCTGCTGCCCGAAGTGCTGAGAGGGGAGCCCCGGCGGGGGGGTAATGGGAGGCAGCGAGGAGGAGGGGGAAACGGAGCCGTGGTGGTGGTGGTGGTGGTGGTGATGTTCGACAAGTTGACCATTGCTGTTGTAAGTGGTGTTGTTGTGCCACTGCTGCTGCGGCTGTTGGCGTCGTTCCGCGGGCGGCGTTTCGGGGGATAGTATGCTGGAGGATGCGGAGACGGAGGTGCCGTCGCTTGAGAACGAGCCGAAGTCGAAGTCCAAGCTGTCATTGTTGGCGTGCTTTGACGAGTGGCCTGAAGGAAGGGGTGGAGGGAGGGGAGGCGGGGAGAGGGGGGACGGGTACATTGGTTAAACGTTCTGTGTGGGTGGTGAACTATCATCATTTATTTTACCGTATGAGGTTTTGTGCGCGGGCCAAGCAAGCGGTGTGTGGGCTCAGTGCGGTGTTTTGTGGTTGAAGTGATAGGAAACACATTGATTACTCGTAGGGGGGGGGAAGGGAGTTGTGAAGTGTAATGGTTGTTGCCTGCAATGCGTTGCGGTGTATACTTGTGTGTAGGCCGTCGCCGCCGGAACATACGACAGCACAGCACAGCAAGCGGTGGGCTCAGCGCGAATACATGATGGTTCGAGGTTACACATCATTATTTGTAGTATCATACAAAAGACACGCCGAGGTTTGAGAGATGGGCTATTCAGAACAGTAGTACTACTTGACGTTTTTGAAGGAGATTTTTTTGGCCGTCGTCTCTAGTTCTACCATATGATGACTCCCGGTAATTGCACTCGCACGAAAGGAGAGCAGGAACGTGCCGAAACTGCGCTTCTTGTTTTTTTAAAGTACAACCTCCACTACTAGTTGTCATCATGCGCTTCGACTACGTACGACAACGCAAGCAGCAGCAATAATAATAGTCTAGTCTAGTAGTAGTAGAAGACCTGATGATACATACGACTACGCCAAACAGCAGACAGACTATGGCATTCGCACTTGGCTTGGGGAAAGTACGGCCGGCTTCGCTCAGCGCGCGTTGGATTGCGAATTAGCCGGTGTAGACTATGTATGTACGGTGTGAGCTAAACAAACATGCACCACCGCAACAATTATTGATGTACCGTACGTACGACAGAACGACGAATGAGAGATACCTGGTGCCGCCGGTGTGTACACTCGTGTAAACATGCCGGGCCACATTTTTTTCTTCGTAGCAAACATCTCTCGGTTTTACTGGGTTGACAACTCTCTCTCGGTTTTACTGGGCCGGCTTCTTGCTGAGACAGTAAAACGCTGCCGCCACGTGTTGCTGGCGTAAGAACCTCTAGGAAGCAGGTGGTGCGTTCGGTATCCAGCTTCCATTCAGTCATCCGTGAACGAACGGAGCTACTGCAGCCAGTATGTGCCTACGGGGTGTCTCTATGAACCATCTCTATCTACCTGCTGTGCCGCGAACGAACGATGAAAATATACCAAAGCTGATGTGATGACGAGAAAACCTGCAAAACGCTCTTGTTCCGATTTTTGGAAATCGGCACATCATTTTTTTCATCAAAAAATAAACTCCCGACTATACAATCGCAATCGCACGCACCCTCCTAGCTCGGAGGAGCACGCACATAGTTCAACACGACCCGTAGACAGCAGTGGCTGAAGGCATCATAGCACGTAGAGACAGAGCGCGGAGCTATCACAGCTAGGCATGACGCCAGCGACATGAGCTTGACAGCTAGAGAAAAAACGACCGAGCCAAAAATAAAATCGAAAAAACAAGCCCCCATACAAGCGGCATACATCTGATCTACGAGTATATCTGTGATATCTCTACCCTTGTCCGCTCACTTGTGTACATCCAAGAGGATGGCTGAAGTCCTTGGTACGCTGGGTTCTGGTTGCTCCATGTTTCCCAGGTAGAGGCCGTCCACGGCTCCTTCCAGAAGTCCGTGAGGCTCTGCAGTTGGTGCTGTTGCTCGGAGTCCATGATGGTGGTGGTGATGGTGATGGTCTTCGTAGTATTTACAGAGTCACAGCAGTAGTAGTAGTAGTAATTGTTGTCGTTGTGCAATGGGTGTCCCAGGTCCTCCTGCTATAGATACGATAGGGCTGATGAGGCTGCTGCTACGAGTAATAATAAAAGAAAACAAGGTACCGTTTTACGCCGTGGTAGCAGCAGCAGAGCTCTCTCGCCCAGGCGCTAGGAGGAGAGGAAAAACAGGAGAAGGGGGAAGGAGGAGGAGCTGACGACGCTTTCGTTGTTGCCGGTGTGTTTCCCTTGAGGATGAAAAAGTAGAAGGTAGAGACAAAAAAAGGAAACACGAAACTACGAGAGGAGGATGTTGTTGTTGTGTGTGAGATGTTCGACTGAATTGCTGCCGCTGCTGCCGCTGGGGCTGCCGCTCACTGCCGCAGCTTTGAGACTTGCGCGTAGTATCCGTCTCTACGTAGATTCTCTAGAAGAACCGCGCGGGAAAATTAAAAACTGTGGTTGTCTTGCCGATTTTTGAAAAAAAAAAAATCTAGCGATCTGTATATGTCAAAATCTAGCGGATTGATGACGTCGAAATCAGAAAATATGAAAAAAGAACCCCGCTGAAAATTTGGCGTTTCACGAATTCCGCGGTGAATTTGCTCAATTTGGAACAAAATAGTGGCGGCTCCGCTGGAATTAGCCGGGAGAGTCTCTTCGCAGGAAAAGTCTGGATTTATTTACCAGTTATAATAAATAATCTTAAATCTTAACATCTAAGATCCACCTCTCAAGCTGTGGAAACAGCAGTGAGGTTTTATGAAAATAAACAATAGGAATGAAACGAAGGCCTGTTTCTACAGATACACGCATACACAACAGCACCATCTGATGATCTACGACTATATCTATTCTCTATTAATATGACACGCATCTGCAGGGGGGGTGCGTTAAATTTTTGCTTTCATACATATTCGCAGACGAATTCGAAAACGGCCTGGGGAAAAAAAGTGTTCGCGTTTTTGTGTCGGCTACCTGTATGATGCTCATCATGTCATGATCGCATCATCATGATGCTGCTGCGCGCGTGCGTGTGCGCCCAAGTTCTTCACCTGCCAGCAAACACAATGAGCCTACTACATCTGAAGCCCCGGGGGACTATGTTACCACCAGGTATCAGACAGAACAGTCGCAGGCCAAGACTATCGCCCGAGCTCACGGGATTGGGCTACGGGAGGTTACCTAAAACTCAAGTGTCCAAATTCGTGGCGGTGGTAGTATTTTGCCACAGCAAGCAGTTGCTGGACCGCGAAGAAAATTTACGAAAATTACGAACGATTAATTTTACGTTTCAGAACTTTCCTGCGGATGGATGGATGTGCTCGTGATTGACTATTAGTATTACCGAAGACAACATGCAAGAAGAAGAAGAGAGCACGGGCAAAGAAAGGTTGTTTCGCTTTTTGGTTCATCAGGTTGTAGACTTTAGATTGTTTTTTTCTTTCTCTCTGCCTCTCTCTGACAGCTGTGATAATAATGATGTATACCACTGCCTGCTGCTACTGCCAGATTGACTGCTTGCTGCTGCTGCCGCTGCTGCTGCTGCCGCTGCTGCTGCTGCTTTGATGATGATGCACTTGTGTGTAGCATGTTGAAGCGCGTGTACACGACGTGTGTGTGTAAAAAATAGATCCGACCAGCGAGAGGAGAGAGGAGGAGTCGAACACAAAAAAAACAAGATCCTTACAAGAGAGAGGACGATAGAGCAGAGAGAGAGGGAGAAAGATGATACTACTGCTGTAGCGAGAAGAAAGGAGAGTGAACGTCATCGAAAAAAGTGTTTCTAATAATGCTTGTTGTTATCGTTTAACACCCGTATTATGCTGATGATACAAATATTTCGCTTAGCTTCTTCATTCAGTATATTATCTTGTTGTCTTGTTTATTATCAACAAAAAAGAAAAGAAAATAGACTACGAACATTACTACTTCCAAGCCGAACCTCGACTTTCAAACAGTCATGAAAATAAAAATATACCAGGTCCTACCTGGTTTTGGTGGTGGTAACATTTTCTGGCTTGAATTGTAATCGATGAGAAAATCATATCCCATAATAATCGCAAAAATATTATAAATACGATATAATCATTCGACTTCACTGCTGTGCTGCTTCATGGAAGGATATTCGATTTACATCGGAACGGCATCTATCTACGCTATATTGTCGGAGGGCAATAATAATAATAACTACTAAGTATTTAGTAGTGTAAGACACGACGAGCTTTTTCTCACTATCTATGCTACTTGATTGAATAAAAATGAGACGTTTTCACACCATGGTCCTGCCGACGACGCCATTTTTTTGTTAAGGTATTTGTGGGGTATTAGTCCGTTTGACCACTTCGTCTTGCAAAAGGTTAACCAATAATACCTTACTGTTAAGATACGGCCTCGGAAGGCCTGTAGGTATCCGAATTTGAGATCATTTGGATGGGTTTCGTATGATAAGGTTGGCGGTTTATATTCGGGGAAGTTAGGAATTAGATCGGAGGCACGCGCCTCCGATCTCAGAAGCTATCCCGGGCTCTGGTGGAAACGAATAAAGCTACATCTCTACGAAGGAACGAAAGTGAGTACTCTCCGAGGACCTGCTCAATTGGCAGACCTGCAGGGGGCACTCTGTGTCCCCCACATATTAATTTCACAAGTGGCGTCGTCGGCAGGACAGAAAAAAAAAAAAAACACATATTAATTTCACATTACCCAAACTAAGCCTTATAACATCATCAGACGGATCACCATCTACTATTAATAATTATCTAGATAATCTACGTCACAGGCAGATCATGATCTATAGACCATCTATCTATTTATTATACGTCGGACAAATAACGATATCGATCTACTACGTCGTAGAGAGATCATCTCCATCGAACAGATAGATAGATGACGATCTAGATCATCATCTACTACTACACTACTATTAACACAACAACAAAAACAATAACAACAACAGCAACAAAACAGTTAAACAACAACAGCAGCAACAGTTAACAACAACGACAACAACAACAATCACTACACCTGGAAGATCTTACTGTTATAGCTAACGTTATGAGATAATAGGTGTACAGATCACATCAATAGAAAATAAATGAGGAGCCCAGACGTTTTGGCCGAAAAGTGCTCTACACCCTTATCGTAGCACGCCTTCATTATCCCTACCAAAAAACCTTACCTGCCCTGCCTGGAAGGTAGCGGTTTATCTCTAACCATAACTCATGTCTACGTAAATACCACCCCGGCATGGCAGTTAAACAAACCCTCTGGGAGTACACTTGCTAGATCGTGCGGATGGTGTGGGGCTCCCACCCGGTGACATGAGCCAGACCAACATACTGCCCTCCTCGACAAATCTATAGATCGACACAAACGGGAGATCGATAACCTACCTGCGCGACGCGTGGACGTTTCCCCCAAATAAATACACTAATAATATAAATTATGACGGTAACAAAATGCCCCGTCAGGGGGAACGTGTTGTGCAGTGTTGATTTCATAAACCTTGCATATATATGGTTGTTCTTCTACTTGCCATCCGGCAATGTATGTGCACAGAGCAGTGTTATCATTTTTTCAGTGTAAACAATAAAAAAATGTGATGAAACAACCGAAAATCTAGACGACCAAAAAAAGTAAAAATATGAATAAATCAAACAAATGAATCCAACAGAACCGACAATTACGACTATGGATGTGGTATATATATATATATATGTGCGTCCATATGCCCTCCTGTGACCCTACCCCCTCGAGCCACCAGGGCCAAGCCCTCCCCACCACGATTTTTCGAAGAAGCATCAAACGGTAATCCGCTGTCGACAGCCCAAATAATAAAATAATAAATGGCCGGTTTTTAATTGCCACGCGTGTGTTTACGTTTCAACGCGCAGAAGAAGGTTGCGCGGTGTTGCTGGCTATATAATACTGATTTCGGTCGTACCAAGGAGAGAGTCCCCGCCGTCTCGCTCTTCCTGCATAATAGCTCTGCCTTCGTCACCCCTCCTCCCCAACCATGCCTGTTTCTGCCTTCGTCACCTCCTCCTCCCCAACCACGCCCGTTCTAACCCCTAACTTTGCCGCTTCCAACCCCAACAGGGCCGAGTCCTCCCCGACATGCACTTTCTCCGCAGAAGTATCAAGCGGCAACCCGCTGTCCGCATTATAACTGGCTGGTTTGTTCTTTGTTGTACAATGCAGCATAACAGCTCTATACCCACTTATTTTTGCTTTTTTGCTCATCCCTTCCTCAATCTTCGCACTTACTCCTATTTCTCCTCATTCTCCCTCCCTGTTTGTAGACGTGAACTCCGAAGGTCACTAAGAAGCTGATTCTTCACCCCCCTCCCCACTACGGTACGCGCCTTCATTTTTCCCGCGAGAAGACTCCATCCAGCCCCTTTCTTCCCTCGTCGACTCGTACCGAATCGAATTGCGCCTACCCTACTCCCAAGATGTGACGACGCTTTTTTTTTCTTCAACCTATCTATGACCAAGGCTAAGGTACGGCATGGTATCAGTAGGGGGGATGTTACGACGGTGTTAATGATTGTGTTATTGTGATGATGTTATGATATACCCCCTATGTTCACGACCGGGTTTCCCCACTGGCATCACTGACTATTAATATGTACCTCACGGACCAATATACTTTCGTTCGGCTAGACGTTTAGGGCGCAGCGTGGCTTACCATTCCATCCATCGCGTATTCATTTCGGGAGTTTCAACCCCACGAGAGCGCAAACCGCAGAAACACAAGGGTGGCCACTCGCCCGAGTGACACCGAGCCCGTGTAAAAAAAGGCCCCAAAAGTGACCCCCCTACCGTAGCCTGGGCCGATCCTGAAATGAACCCTCAGACAGTTGGGACGCGTGCTACGATAGATGTGCACCACTTATTTTATGAGGTTCCTCAATTTCGGAGCTTAATACCCCTTTAAGGCAAAAACTGATTTGAAGAAAAAACAAAACCGCTACGAACCGGATGGTAAAAATCCCATGGCCTAGGTACACAACGAGAATCATGAAGAAAAAAATGGTTTTTTTCGGCGATTTTGGGTTAAGGAGCAGGTCCCGTCACATTTTCAGACGAAAACTGTTGCTTCTATTGTAGCATGCGTCTATTTTTTAGTGCTTTGCGTCGACGGCTGATGATGATTAACGCTGCCCGCTGGCCCACAGACCGTGGATTCTTCTTCTTCTTCTTCTTCTTCTTCTTCTTCTTCATCTTCTGTTTGTTTGTGCCCTCCGACAATATAGCGTAGATGCCGTTCCGGTGTTTCCTTGTGGGGGAAAAAAGGTTCGCTTTACGTTTTACTAACTTTCATACAGCAAGTACAACTGCTGGGAGACCGGGTGGGGGGCGGGGGGGGGGGCGCGGATAGTGCATAAAAGTCGTCAGCGAAAGCACAAAAAGCACTCGAAAAATGTAGTTTGTCATTGTCAGGTTTTGGATAGCCCCGGGTTTGCGTGTTTCTTTTTTTTCGTGATTGTCTTGCTTGTGTGTACAGTCAGCCGTGGCGTCCCGATAGTGCGGTGCATTGCCAGACGACGATACCCGCACTAACGCGGTACCCCCGCACTATTCCGAGATGGTGCAGTACAGTAGTATTCTGCAATAAGAGCAAGGTCGTGACAAGTGATTCTCACCGCACTTAACTGGGGGGGGCCGCACTAACGGGTACCGCACATATAACGGGACCACGAGTGTACTGGTAGATATTTACGAGTGAAATAGACACCTGCTATAGGGGTTATGCGATAGGCGCGTAGAAGCTAATGCTGCACATTGACTGCCGGATGGCAAATAAACAGGATACGACTACGAGAGAGTAGGGTAGGGTCGGGCAGGGTAGTACTACTTTGTAGGGTAGGGTAGGGTAGTCGTAATAATGTGATGAATGCGCTATATCAAGCAAACATTACACGACTAATGACGACGTGATGTATGCGCTGTATGCGCTTTATGACGTGGAGCGACCGCGCCTACATCTACCTGCCATCGATGCGGAAAGGGGCGAGCCGGCTGCAAGGGGTAGGCGAAGCCGACCGAGCGGATCGGAGAGGGCGGGCTAACAGCCAGCCACTGCGTACAGTGAACGGATGGGAAAAGGGTCGGCACGAACCGGGGTCGAG
The DNA here is from genome assembly GCA_012845835.1 of Undaria pinnatifida. Taxonomy (NCBI): domain Eukaryota; class Phaeophyceae; order Laminariales; family Alariaceae; genus Undaria; species Undaria pinnatifida. The sequence goes on from JABAKD010000008.1 coordinate 2,471,273, forward strand.
GCTCTCGGCGGTTGAGAAGCGTCGCACCTCCAGTCGCTGGCCCGAACGGGACCGACTGAACAAGGAGGGTGGCGAAGTGGGCCCCGGCGGAGAGCGGACCTGCGGATTGGGGGAGGTTGGAACAGCGGAGAGCCAAATGCGTCACGTGAGAGGAGTCGCAAGGAACGGCGGCGGGTCCATACGCTGCCGACCGGCGCAGCACCAGCTGCTGGAGGATCTCTCAGGGTGTCGGGGAGGGGGGGCGTTCGGGAGTGTGGCGCGCCCCGATGCCTTCCTTGGCGACACTCGGGACGATATAGCGTGCGGGGTTTCGCCTTGTGGCGCTCTAACGAGGGCATGGATCAGTACCTTTTGCCATGTGGAAATGAACGCCACGAGCTACACCGCCGCTGCGTGGTTGGGGGGGGAGATGAGGGATGCGGTATTGGCACTTCTTCGTTTCCCAGCAGCCGGTTGCGAAGTCCGGGACACGAAAAAGGAAACGCGTATTAGAGACGGTCGTTCGAGCGGACCCGGGTCTTCACAGGTGGGGCCCTCCAGATGAGAGGGGGAAGGATCACATCCGACGCAGACTTGCTTGGCAGAAGGGGGCTTCGGTACGTATGGAAATAAGACGGCCTGCGAGGGGTACGGCCACCACTCGATGCTATTTCGCTTGAACATCTGAACGAGCAACGTTTTGCGACCGAGAAAAAAAACACTCACACACCGCATCTGACTGGTTGGTGCACACGCGCATATCAGCGTCTGCTGTTATTCGATAGGCTTCGGCTATCACGCCTTGGGGGGGCACCGGCTGAACCGAGACTACACGATGACGGACTCTCGCGCTTGCGGGGGATCAAACCGCGGTTCATTCTAGCTGCCCCGCTGCGCTCGCCGGAAGGCCGCATCAAGAGGTTTTGAGTTCTAGTCGAAAAAGCGGCAAACGCTCCCTTACTCTTGCGATTGGCGGTGCGGCATTGGAACTCCTCAAGTGAAGGGCCCCAGAAAATCCGGATGCGCCCGCTGCCGTACCATTGGTGGTACTATTAGCAGCAAGCGTCACACGAAGTGGAGGAATGCACCCCCAGAAGCTCTGAGGAAGGGTTAGCCGTTTTTAGCTCGACTAAAGTATAGCGACCAAAAAAGTATGGTCGCGATGATATTTTCAAGCGTCTGTCGGTAGCGTGAGCGCGCAGCAGTACAAGTAGGATAGGAGCATGCTGCGCCCGTCCCGTACGAGTCTTTGCATTGTTGGCGTCATCGTTTGAACACCAATTTTATCATCGCCAACCAGCAGTGGCCGATGCCGTAATCCTCAATTTCCGTCATTTTTCCCCCGGAAGCCTCCAAAAGTTCCCAGGAACGGTTAAGCACGATCGAGCGTCGTCAGCGTGTGGGTAAGCCGGTGGGCTTATTATAGTAGCAGCAGGCACCCACCTTCCCGGTGGGCTTACGCTAGGTCGGTACCGAGGCGACATGGGCCACGCTGGTGATCAAATTAACGCCGGAAGATTATGTCGCCGTGAAAGCGGCCGTCACGGCGGCGCCGCCGCCGACGGTGCTGACGAGCGCGACGGAGGAGGAGGAGGAGAAGGAGGAGGAAGTGATTAAGGCTATGCTGTGCGTTGCTGGGGTCGCTTGGCAGTTTCCCGATATATATATATATGCGTCCCGTCATGAAAAATTCTTGCTACGCTGCGGCGTTGAAAACATGGCACCAACCTTCCAATCGTTGGGCCAAGCTTACAGAAAACAAACAAACCATTAGGGTATATCGATCCCTTTTGAGCTCTTCAAGCGAAGCACCGCAGATCACACCAAACTGAACGCCGCCACCGGAAGGTGCGGAGACTCGACTCAAGTGTACCCCACGTCTGTTATCGATTGAGACGCGTCCGTGCTACAACAGAGGTATACCACTTTTTGGCGAAAAAACGTTTCCCGAACGACTTGGTTTTTATGCCTGAACCGAAAATCGTCGGAATAAATGTCATTCTTGTTTTTCACATCCAACATATTGTATGCCAAGGCCATGGGTTTGTTTGTTCACCGGGTTGCGCGTTCAGTTTACTCTTTTTTTTTTTCTCTTTTTTTATCCTCCGGCGGATGGGGAAAAATAAAGCTTTAGATCACCACACTTCCACGTATTTTCATACTCGTCGTGTGTCGAAGTTTACTCTTTTAGCAAGTCAGTGTTTGTTTTAGACGCATGCTACGATGGAGGTAGCAGTTTTCGTGTGAAACGGTTTCTGAACGACGAGGCTCCTTAACCCCAAATCGTCGGAAAATACGCCCCCCTTAGTTTTTGCGTGACATTCTTGTTGTGTACCTACGTAGGCCATGGGAGTTTTACCATCCGGTCATGTCGCAGTTTTGTTTTTTCTCCAGATTGGTTTTGCGGAGGGGTCTTGAGCTACTAACTTGAGAGGTAGTATTAGAAAAAAATTGGTGCACCTCTATCATCGTCCCACGCGTCCCCCTCAATAGGTTACGAGCCTCGGAACACACACATGGTGCACCTGTACCGTATAAGTTGCCTATCCGGTGGCGAAAATGCGGGTAATATGCCCCCCCCCGACGCGTGTAGCTACGCTTAAGAATAGAAAGGCAGCAGGGGCAGATAGAAAAGCGAATGACTTTATGAAGTACGGGGGAGAAGGTATGCTTACCATGATGGCTATTACGTTGGAAAAATTGATATGGTGAGAACGAGTACGCGCCTAAGAGGTGGAGAAAAGAAGTAGTAGTAAAGTTATTCAAGAAAGGAGATAAGGCTAATCCGGAGATTACCGAGGGACAACGCTATTAAGCACCGTACATAGGCAAAACATTCTGTAAGATTTCGAACGATAGAACGGGAACAATGTTGGGAGAAGACGAAAAATAAGCGAAGCGCAAGCAGGATTTAGGCCAAACCATAGTTGCGTAGACCATGTGTACAGATTAGGTAAGATAATTCAAGGTAAAAAAGACGCTGGGCTAACGAGCTACTGCTTCTCCCTAGATATACAGAAGACCTATGACACAGTATGGAGGAATGGGCTGTGAAAAAAAATATGGGGAAAATTGGGATCAGAGGAAAGCTGTGGAGAATGGTGAAAAAGATGACGGAATGTCCGAGAAGTGCTGTGATGATGGACAGGAAAATATCTAAAGAGGTTGATATTTACAAGGGAGTTGCACAGGGATGTACACTATCACCCAATCTATTCAAGGTATATATCGATTACATGATAGTTGCAGTCGAAGCAGCAAAGCAAGGAGGAAGATACGGTGTCGGGGTTGATGTTTGCGGATAATTTAGTGGGGACATCAGAAACACCCGAAGGATTGCAGAAACAGATACAGCAAGCACTAGAGTACGCTAGGAAATGGAGAGTGACAACGAACGTGAAAAAATGCGCAGTAGTTGCATGTAACGAATATAAGGTGAATCCGGTAAATTTCTAGTGGAAGTGGGGAGAAGATGAACTACGGGTCGCAGACCAGTATAGGTACCTTGGCGTGGAGATCTCAAAGGACTGGTCTTGGGATGCACGCATAGCGAAAGTAATAGGAAAGGGTAAGTCACAAGTAGGCAAGATGGATGCGATCCTTACAGACCCGCACCTTGACACTAGGATTGAAAGATGTATTCTGATTGATGTGATTGTACCAAAGTTAGAGTATGCAGGGGAAGTATGGGAAGGGAACGCAAAGTTCGTAAAACAACTGGAAACAGTGCAGATGACAGCAGCAAAAAAGATACTAGGATGCTCAAGTACGACGAGTAATACAGTATTAAGAGCAGAACTGGGAATGTACCCACTTAAAACTAATAGAGACTTCAGAAAGTTGAAATGGCAATTATAAAGTCAAGCATATGCCTAAGAAAGAGGTTGCCAGCCATAGTTGATAAGGCTGTATGGGAGAAAACAACAATAGGGCGAGCTGGACCAAGATGGGATAACGTAGTCGAGAAAATATGGAAGGGTTTAGGGGGAAACCAAGAAGAGGTACTGTCTATAGAGAAGTTTGGCGGGTACAAGACAGAAGTAAAAGAAAGAATACAAGAAAGGGAAAGGTTAGCGCTAAGAAATAAGGTGAAATAGGAGAAACACTTGAAGTTTTTTTTTTTTTTTTTTTTTTATCCTCCGGCGGATGGGGAAAAATAAAGCTTTAGCTCACCACACTTCCACGTATTTTCATACGCGTCGTGTGTCGATTTAACTCAGTTGTTTTCGCAGCCCAACGCTAGCTGGCGCACCCTTCGGGTCCCATTGTAGGTATAGCGTAAGCTGGATATACAATGTGGGGGGTTGAGGGAAGATATTGGAATGAAAATGTGCCTGCACGGCCCAATGGACTACGCAAAAAAGCTGAAACTGCGGTTTCGTGTAGGGAACCTGGACCTACCAGAAAGAAGAAAGAGATATACCAGTAGCCGGGAGGAGGAGGACGTGGATACACATATGTGCCCGTGTGGCATGACAATAGAGAGTAGGACTCACGTAGTAGGAGAATGTGAAATATACAAGGAGGAACGGGATGCGTTAGAGGAGGAGATGAGGAAATTCGACGCATGTGACATGGAAGAGTTTGGTAGACTAAAGACTAGCGAGAATACGATCGCTATCCTACGAGATAGACGGTGGCCACAGACGGCGAAACAGGACGGGGATAGGATAAGCAAGCAGTTTCTATGTAATATATGGAAAAAGCGTAATGAGCGCCCAAATGTTGGAGGTGTATGCTATTAGGAGTAGGAACGGTGCTCCGTCTCGAAAGGGATGCGTGCTCAATGGTCAAATGACTAAGGTAAACAACAAGCGAGTACGCCCCCCCTCCCCCAACGCGGTCGGTGGCGAGAATGGGGCTATGATGCCCCCCCAACGCGGTCGGTGGCGACAAAACGGGGGTATGATGCCCCTTACGACGGTGGAAGCTACGGCATGGTCGCCACTTTTTTTTCTGAGACCCCTCACATGTGGAGCTCTATACCTGACCCAAAAACGCTTTCTGAGCAAAAAAGTAATTGCGCGAGTGGATGAACAATCTCATGGCCTGGATAGGAATGCCCCCTCCCTGCCCGGTGGCGGTCGGATGATGGGTACGCCTCCCTCGTGCTCCCTCCACATTGTCTGCTCCCACGTGCTCCGTCGACATGTTGTCTCTCCCGCGGTGCTCTACCGGGTCCCGGCGACGAAAGCCAACGCTTCGTACATTCTCCAATCCATCGCCCCCACCGGAACAACATGGCAGCGGCAACGCTGCTTACCTCCAATCCATCATCCCCATCCGAAAACATCGGGCGAGAGGAGTTTTGGCTGCGGCATATGACCGCTCTTTTCTGGCGGAGAAAATGTCGACAGTTTTAACCCTGACAGTTTTTTCTTGCCGAGCTTTGGCAGCTCTTCTGGTGTAGAGGAGCATAGTACTCAGCACCCTCGATACGCACACAAAGCCTACAATGGGTACCCCGGTTTAAGAGCGACCAGAATAAGAGCGTTCGGGACATGAGAGATGTCAAATCGGCATGCCCCGCCTATACCAAAAGCTATGATTTTCTTACTACAGGTAAGAACGATGTGTAGTTAAGAGCGCATGTTGCTCTTTAATCGTGATAGCCACTGTGTATGTCCCCTTGTTTTTCCTAGCCATATGTTTGGTCCTGATTGCTACTATTGATGTCACTGCCGTACATTCCCCCGTATTGGTCAAGAGAGGCACTTTTCAGGCTCGAATCATGGCACCTCTCGAAACCAACTCGGCATACCCACTACCGTAACAGCCCCCTTTGGCACCCAGATAGAGCGACGAAAAGGACGACGACGACGACTGCGACTGTGATGTTATCCAGCGTCTTCTTTGAAAAGAACGTTGCAGCAGTTACGAGTATCACAGTGTGGCCGTGTGATGTTCAGACAACTGCTTTTCACGGGTCATGACTCGGCCTGCGAGTCGGGCGCAAGACTTTTGATTTTTTTCAACATGGCGGGTCTAGTCGGGTCTGGTTACGAGCCAAGGTGTCAGAAGACGGCACTTTGACCCCTTGACCGAGGGCAACTTTCCAATAATTTACCTCGACTGACGCCTAACTACAAGGTTTTAGTATGGAACGATCGATTTGACACGCTTGACCGCTGAGCGTTTTCCCTTGACTGCCCGTCTCCTGGCATCTTTGGTCAGGAGGTGTTCGATATTTCACGGGTCGGGTCGGGTTGGGGGTCGGGTCAGGACATTTTCAAGTACGACACGGATCGAGTCGGGCCGGACCACCCTGACCCAATCCGACCCGCGAAAAGTGACCCGTCCCGTAAAAACCCTGGTAGTTATGGAGGACCATATACCGTGTAACGCGGAAGAAAGCACACCTCCTACTGATTCTACGATGCCCCCCCCCCCCGAGCCAGCGATTTTCATTAACGAACGTTTCATGGCTGTTCGACACGAGGATGGATGCTATGAAAAAAAATGTCATGACGTATTTTCTGGTTTACACAGGATTATCGAACGATGACGTCGGGGCGACAAGGGGCACCGTATTTCAGGAGGTACGGCCGGGAGTAGGTTCCAAAACCGGCGATTTTGCTAAAGAAAAGTTGGCGGGGGCTACGGTACCGTAGAACACCCCCCCCCTTAGATAACACACCACCCCACATGAGTACACCCGGTGATACTTTTTTTGGGTCGTTTTTCGACCGTCACTTTATCACCGGGGGTGCGTTGAATACCACACCCCCTACGGAGGTGTGCCTGAAAACATCAAACGCCAAAGTTATCACACCAACTGGCGGATACCATTCACCCGCAACATGCACCGGTATGGTGGACACTCTAGCACCGAGGCAACTGCTTCGCCCCATCAAAGTGGGCCGAACGAGTCTGCGGCCTGCTCCCGCGCCTTGCGACGAGATCACGTCGTCGTTTGTTTCCGAGATCACCCCACTTACGCTATCGGTACCGGTGCTACCGTTGCCGCGTGTACTACTCGTCCTGCCGCGCCTAAAGCTCCGTCTACCGATGACGGCACCCCTGTAGTAATCTCGTGGCCAATCACGGGGCTTGTCGCGTGTCGCTGTAACCGTATCTCAAAAAACAAACCAGTTTGCCATGGTACAGTGTATTATTGTGCTGGGTGTCGGCTAGAACAAAGGCTTGATGACAGCAGTTAGTGTGCGAGCGGAGCAGAGCCTCTGAGGTGCAGCCCTTGGGAGTTTTGACACCATTGAATACCTACGGTATCGGCAATCAAGACATGCCTACGGCGATTAGAGCCCCGGGTGTCTGTTGAGCGCAACATGAGCTGGAAGGCGTGTCGCGTTCACGCGCCGCAGGCGTGTAGACCCCCCGCATCAGAGCCCCCCGGAGAGCCGCCGACAAAATGCAACAATCGCGTTAGTACATGACCAACTGATGACAAAGTTCGTCTACTACGAGTCTAGTCTAGACACTTAACCCAGTTTTTTGGCCTAATGCGAAAGCGAAAAAAGTGACCCAATTATCTTTCCCGCCTCCGGCGAGAAGAAGGACATGCCCAACAGGTTTTTCGCCTGAGGTGACAAACGCTGCACGGCGCAAAACCGCGTGTTTCCAGGTCTAAGCATGGGTCTTACCATCACCGGCATTGGGTGGGAAAGGAAAATCTAACTGGTTTCAGACCAAAACCTGTCATATGTTAGCACGCTCTTGCTGCCAGTATAACTCCAATTGTTATCCAACCCCTTGCTATCACACGCCCTTGTTAGCACACCATCTGCAAGCTGGCCGAGCTAAATACCGCCAGCGCACCCTCAGTGCGTCGTGCCGTCAGACGCACCGTCAGTCGCGCCGTCGCTGGTGGGCGGTTGCCGCGTCGCTGGCACCATTGGCCGTCGGTCGTGCATTCGGTCGCGCGGTCAGTCTCGCGATCGCCCCGTCGCATGCGCCATCGGTGCCATCGGTCGTCGGGCGCGCGGTCGGTATCGCGGTTCGTTCCGCGGTCGGCTACCCAGTCAGTCGCACGATCGGTCGCGCGGCCAACCACGCAGTCAGTCACACGGTCGGTTACGCAGTCGGTCGTGCGGCCGATCACGCAGTTGATAGCACCATCGATCGTGCAGTTGGTCGCGCAGTTGGTCGCGTGGTCAGTCACGCGGTCGGTCACGTGGTCAGTCGCACGGTTGCTCAAAAGCATCTCGTCACGAAGTAATTCGCGAGGTCGTTCATACCGTCCGTCATGCAGTCGGTCGTGCGGCCAGTCGCGCAGTCGGTCAAGCAGTCGGTTAATGAGTCGGCCACGTGGCCGGTCACGCAGTTGGTAGCACGATAGGTCATGCAATTGGTTGCGCGATCAGTTGCGCAGCCAGCCACACAGTCTGTCATGCGATCGGTTAAGCACTCGGTCGTGCGGTCGGTAGCACGATCGGTCATCATAGCACTTGATCGCGCAGTTGGTCGCGCAGTCAACCACACGCTCGGTCATACAGCCCGCCGTGCAGTCGGTCGCACGCTAAGTTCCGCAGTCGGTCGTGCGGTCGATCACGCGATGGATCGCGCATTCGGTAACGTAGTCGGTCGCGTGTTCGGTGAAGCAGTTGGCCTTGCGGCCGGGCGTGTCGTCGGTTGCGCGTTCGGTCGCGTAGTCGGTCGGGCGGTCGGTCACGCAGTTCATCGCGAAGTCCGTCGCGCAGTCAGCCACCCATTCAGTCGGCCGCGCATTCGGTCTCCAGCCGATTGCGGGATCGTTCACGCGGTTGGTCGCACGGTCGGTCACACGGTCGGCGGCGTGGTTGGTACGTACGATGAGTTGAGTGGGTTAGATTTCTTGAGCGTACTGCCGTCGGGCTTGTATTTAATACGCCCTTTTTGCTGTTACAGCGCTTCCGATTCGATCGTCCGTCGCGCAGTCAGCCACCCATTCAGTCGGCCGCGCATTCGGTCTCCAGCCGATTGCGGGATCGTTCACGCGGTTGGTCGCACGGTCGGTCACGCGGTCGGCGGCGTGGTTGGTACGTTCGATGAGTTGAGTGGGTTAGATTTCTTGAGCGTACTGCCGTCGGGCTTGTATTTAATACGCCCTTTTAGCTGTCACCGCGCTTCCGATTCGATCGGGGCCAAGCGCCCCACTCTGTCCGAATCAGGGATGCCCCTCCCCTGCTCGCACGTGGGACGCCGAGCCCGGAGAATCTCATTTGGCAGGGTCGTTGCTACGGCGCACAAGTTCGCGAGCAATCATAGTTCATACGCAGAAGGTCCTAAAACCGCTCATTTCTTCCCCCGGAACCGTTGGTGTCGCTTCGTTCTTCCTCCACGAGCGCATCATGGCGAGAAGCGAAACAGGGCACACATCTCCCAGCCCTCGCCCCGGATGTGACCGCCAAAAATCGTCGCGGCGACGCGCTCACCCGCACCGACGCTGCGAGGCTGACCTTGTGTTGCTGTGTTTTCGATATTGTGCGGTTCGGTTGATGGTTGATCCTCCTCCAGTAGCTACAGCTTAACGCTTTTGCAACTGGAAACCCGTTTTTGGAGACAACTACTTGGAAATAGTATGGGGACGAGTTTTGGGGCTCTAAAACGGAACACGTAGACTGATTCTACGATAGCCCCCCTCAAAACCAGCGATTTTCTTTTTTTCGAACGTTTCATGGCTGCTCGACACAATACTATTGAAAAAAAAAAGTATCCATATGGTCTAAATTCAAAAAAAGTATCCATATGGTCTAAATTCTTGAGCGCGAATACCTATCGACCGATGACGTCGGGGTGTCGAGGGACACCGTAGTTCAGGAGATACGACCGGGAGTTGGTTTTGAAACCGTCCGGTGATTTCGTTGAAGACAAGTTGGGGGGGCCCACCGTAAAACGACTCCGTACCTTTAACCCTTCTCTGTGCTATTTTATGAATTACTCTGACAACGTCGGCTGTGACTTCGACAAATTTTTAAAATAAAGGGTCGATACTGTAGTCTACTCATTTTTGCACAAGCCGCGTTGTACATCTCGGTCGTTCCGTTCGGGGGATTATTCATTTGATTAAAAAGCTCGGAACTGTTTATGCCACGAAGTCAACGGACAGACGGGCACAATTCCATCACACGGACACGTTTGGACCTCTCACAGAGGCCCAAAACTACGAGATCTAGGGAACACGAGTCACGAGCACGAGGAACAAATAGGCTCCCCCGAGACGGCGAAGGGAGGGCTGCGTGTGCACAACAACACTCCGGAAAAAACGTGTGCGCGGGTCATGTGCGGGAAACGCGGGGGGAAAAGGTGGTCCAAGCCAGAGGCCGTCGACGACAAACCAGGGTCACCGTAACGGTAGTTGTAGCAGCTAATTGTTACGAGGATCCTCACGTGTGAAGCTCGAGTATACCTAGAAAAAACGACAACCTGAATTTGAGGAAAAAAAAAGTAAGCACCGCTCCATAAACGGTCATATCGGTATCTGACCAATAGCGTCGTCAAGTGGTGGGCGGAGTGATGAAAACAAATAGTGAACGTCTTCGTCCTGCCCTGTAGACCTTTTGGTGAGTACTAGCAGCTAGCGCTAAGGGGAGTCGCTGCGACCTACATCCTCTATGAGGACATACACCCCCCCCCGTAACACGCGCAATCAGAGTATCACAACACAACTTGCAACGGTGAGTTCCGACGAACGAACTTCTCCATCTCACGGCTCTAATGTAACTTTAATTCTGACTATAAGTAGAAATTGGATCAACAGATGTCGGAAAAAACTGGGCCAACAGATGTCGGGTAGCTCGTTAGTTAAGGAGCTTCGCTAGTGACGAAAATGTTTGAGCTAAAAAAACGCAACCTCAACCGTACCAAAACTTGGAACTGGATGCGCAGCTCGGTCGTGCGTTGGGACTTTCGGCTTGCCTACCCACGGATATGTACTTGTGCCCACCGCTGTCCGTCCTTCCGCGTGAGGTGGCAAGAGAACACGGAGAAAAACACCCAGTTACATGGTCTTGTACGTGTGTTTGTTCCGCGCTGGTTGTAATTAAATCGCACAACACCCAGCGCGGGTCTCTCCGCGCAACAGCCCAAAGGAGCGCGACGCGTGAACTGCGAACAGGAACACACGTTTTTAGTCATCAGAAAACGACAAAAATGACGCTGTTATTATCCCTTACAGACCTGCAGAAACAAATCCCACACTAAATCCAAGTAAATCCTCCCCACAAAAACGCCAGTGCAGTTCTAAAGGCACCCAAGGCTACGGGAGGGGAGCGGCAACCCCTTATTCACCAGCGGATTTTGAGCCACCCACACGCGTGACGCCGTATCTCACTTGATGACAAACATTTTAGACTGTTCGTTTGGCGCAGCGGGTTGCTAACCATTCCATTGCGGACTTTCATGTCGCAAGATTAAAAACAGCACCAAACAGCTTGCGCTGCCGGGGTTGTAACGAGGACCACTGATAGGGACAGCCCACGCTATCGCTACAGTGGGATCCGAAGGGTGCGCCAGCTAGCGTTGGGTTGCGAAAGCAACTGAGTTAAATCGACGCACGACGCGTACGAAAATACGTGGAAGTGTGGTGAGCTCAAGCTTTATTTTCCTCCATCCGCCGGAGGATAGAAAAAAAAAAAAAAAAACACGAAACCTGAAGATTGCAATCGACCAGGGGGGTCTCTCGCGCGCGTGATCCCGAGCCAACTCAAACGAAGGTCCCGAAATCGACCCTCCCACCGTTGCCATACCTAGTTGCCCAAAAAGCTGTACCGCTGTGCCTCCGAGTGAGCCGGCACCCGCACGCCCTCCGTCGATCCTCACACCCCACCCCCCGCGCCCAAATACCGCAGGGGTCTCTACTAGAAATAGGAACGGTGTTGTCAACGGCCAAATGACTACGGCAAGCAATTACTGAGTCACGCCTCCTGCCCCCCCCCCGCCGACCCCTCTCCTCTTCCCCGTCCCCACACTAGCAAGAAAGAATATCTGCTGGGTCTGTCTCCAGGTAGCTCTCGCTGACGTATTTCGAGACCCCCCGTCCCCCCCCCCCCCCCTCCCTCGCCCCCTGGTTGCCTCGAATAGTACGGGCGGTCTCGCGTTGCTATGGTTAGACAAAAAGAACGCATGACCTCACACGTATGCGTGTCATCCCACTCCCGTTTTTTTTGCCACACGAAGGACCACCGCGGCGGCTGTTTTCCCGAGAGACAGTACTCAGCAAAAACACCGCACACACAAATACACAGTATATTACAAGGACCAACAACGCAGCTTGCAAAGATGAGTATCGACCCTAAATTCGTCGAACTCACAGCTGACGCCCTTGGAATAATTTTATAAAATTCCACCACCACACAACTCTGATGCTTTCCTGACAAAAGCACTTAGCACAACCCACAGCAAAAACACCGCACACAAACTACACCCATCACACAGCCCCCACGATTATATATACCACACGTCCAACAGATCACCGATCCCCACCTCATGACGTGGACATTTCAGGGAAGATCTGTATCGTCCAGCTCATGTTGCCGGGCGGGAGCCGTACGATCTTCCATGGTCTAGCACACGTTTCCGGGGTTGGATCTGTACTCTATACCGGTACATGCAGATGCTGCACAACATCCCCATAACGTCAGCTAACGGATCTACTGTAAATCATCTAGATCGTGATCCGTCCCATGCAGATGATCTAGATGGTGATTTGTCCAATGTAGATGACCTATCGCGATCTATCCGATCTAGATTACCTACATCGTGGTCTGTCCGATCTAGATCACCTAGATCGTCATCTGGCCGATCTAGGTGATCTAGATCGTCATTTGGCCGACGTGTGACATAGACGGCGTCTCATAAGGCTGACAAAAAAAACACGCATCCACAAGCGCACACACCACCACGACGACGACGACCACCACCGCCACACAGCCCCCCAGCTTTACACCGCGTCACATTTAAATCAAGGCTGAAACACTAAACAGGCATCCGCTACCGCCCTGCCCCGATCGTACCCGAAGCGGTCTTCCACCCTCCACTTGTCGGACCGAGGCTCGAACACTTCGACCGTCCTGGGTCATTCACACCACCGCATCCAAGAGCGACCATGGAACCAAGTTCACATCAACAAGAGCGAGGACAAAAGGGACGCTTACATAGAATCGTAAGACATTGGTTGGAAAGGGGGCCAGGGTGGGTGGGGGTGTGGTTTCCGGGCGGCGTTAAGACGGGGGGGGGGGGGGGGGGCGTCATGGGCGGGGATTGGGGGCGGTGCGGGGGGGGGTCATAGGTGGGCTTCGGGGGAGGTGGAAGGAAGTCACTGCTGTTGAGGAATTTTGTCGGCCTACCGCCACACGAGTGAACCAAAATCCCTCCAGAGGTATCTAGGAAACCCGTCCGTCTTACACCGTTTTGTAGGAGCACCGGATCTCATTTAAATCCCGGGTGAACGCTACTCGCTGCAAAAAAATACAAAACGCAACAAAAATAATAAATAATACCAGGTACAAACAACCCATTCAGCTGAACGAGACGCACGGTATGATGTGTCGGACACACACAGATTAACATTGACCATCCCATCCTCAGTGCTCACCTCATGATGCCGGTGGGTATGGAAATGCCTCCAAGGACGTACAGAGACCCGGAAGCGCCGAAGGACGCGCAGCAGAAGGCGCGCCCAAATATCATGGAAGGACAGGTGCCCCACCTCCCCTCCCTAGGATCGAAGCGCTCTACCGAAGAGTGTCCGTGGGAACCGTCGGCGGAACCTCCTAATCCGAGGGATATGTGGGGTTTGGTGGGCGAGAGAGGTAATGAAAGGAATGGGATGGGGTGGGGGACGGGGGATGGGGAGGGGAGGGAGGGAGGGAGGGAACGAGGGAAGGAGAGGGAGGGGGGCGGGGGGCGGGGGGCGGGGGGCGGGAGGGAGGGAGGGAGGGGGGAAGGGGGAGGGGGAGGGGGGGGTGGAGGGAGGGATGGAGGGAGGGAGGGATTGGAGGAGGGAGGAGGGAGGGGGAGAGGGGGCGAAAGGGGGGAGGGAGGGAGGGCGGAGGGGGGGGGGTGGGGGGCAAGAGGACGAAAAACAGGCCATATCAGCCACGGCAGCCTTCGATTATCCGAGCAACCACACCTACAAAGCCTGACAAGTGGCTGATCTACGGTCGGCCGTTCCTGCACCCACGCCCCCAACACACCACTCCGTATTTCGTGTGTGACAACTCACCTATCGCGTACAGGCGACCCTCGGGGCCGGACGCCACAGCCACTCCCGTGCGGCGAGCCTTCATGGGGGGCAGGTCGGTCCAACGCTCGGAAAGCGGGTCGAAAACCTGCACCACAGACGAAATTGTTTTTAGATTACAGCATATGGCGAGATTCCGTACGCGATCGCAAAACGAAAAACAAAAACAGAAGAAGGCAACCGCCACAGAGAAAAAAAATCCGCAAAAACAATCCGCAAAACTGCTCGGCAAGACCTTGTCCCGCGTGCGCTCGCTGCGCCAAGCACGCATCGCAAACATAGAAATATTACCCTGTTCGCTCATGAGGAGCACAACCACGGGTTTCTTGATTTCCCATTACTGCAGACCGCAGCAATACTCATATTTTATATATTCTATTTTGTACCAGATATTTTTATCTTTTATTTTCTCGTGGCTGTCAAGCATTCCACATTATGTATACTCTTAATAGTACGCCAGATATGCTATGCTGTACGTAATGGAAAATTACAACTTTATACACACCTGGTACATAGGTCTTAGTCCTGTTGACTCTGGCGTTAGCAGAGGAGTCACCGACCTGTATCCTTCACGGGGGTATACACATCCCGTAGCACACGCGATCGAAGTATCACACGCAGCTTGCAAAGCTGAGTCTTGATCAAAAAACCTCTTCGGTCGATCTCACAGCCGAAGTGTATTTTTTCATTTTTTAAAATATAGACTATACGTGATATATACGTACTACAGCAGTATACCTAGTATCATGGTATCATACGACGTATGTGTATGTCTTGTCTTCACATCAAAACCGTTCTTTTCTACACAACGACATCATCAGTACACCCAGAGTCCGTGCTGATTCATCATCGTATGACATTTATTACCAGGCATTTATCTAGTATGTGTGCGACAGACGTATGTATACCCGGTAGCTGGTATAGCAGCGTAGGCAGCCCAACCGCTGTAGTTTGTAGCCGCGAGTTGGTTAGATGTGGGAACGGGGGAACTCTATGCTTTTAGCTGAGTGGATATCCGCGTCCATGTGAGTTCAGTTTGCACATTGGATCATTTCAATTGTGCGCCTGCTTTGTATCGTGCGTTTTAGGCGGGAACGCGTAATATTTCCCGGACGAATTTTTATTTCATTTGGTTTTTCGGACCTTCCTAGGGCTCCAGCAACTTTGGGTGACCAAGGACTCTAGATTTTTTACAAGAGACAACAACAACAGCAGCAACAGCAACAGCAACAGCAGCAACAGCAGCAACAGCAGCAGCAACAGCAACAGCAACAACAACAACAACAACAACAGCAGCAGCAGCAGCAGCAGCAGCAACAGCAACAGCAACAGCAACAGCAACAACAACAACAACAACAACAACACCAACACCAACATCAACACCAACACCAAGGACAACACCAACAACAACACCAACATCAACAACAACAACAACAACAACCTATCGTGCCTGCGTGAGATAAGCAACCAGACAACAACAGTGGGAACACTTTTGCACGTACACTTTTGACGCGAAACCGTGCACAAACCGCGATGAACCGTACAAAACCGTCACCCTACCACCGTGACCCTACCAGCATAGCACGGTTCCACGGCCGATGGAACCGCGGTTTGTCTACGGTTTCAAGCAAACCGCACCTTCAAACAACCGATTTAACAGATTTTGGCTTGATGCACACGGTGCGGTGCGGTTTCGATGAATTTTCTACAGTACGGTTCGGTTCGATTTTATGAAATCGGGAATCTTACGGTGCGAATCGGTGCGGTTTTCGGGCATTGTAAATCATACGGTGCGGTTCGGTGCTGTGATATATCATACGGTGCGGTTCGGTGCGGTTTTCAGACGTCGTACACCCTGCGGTGCGATTCGGTTATATATTATGTCCTACGGTGCGGTTTGGTGCGGCTTTTCAATATTGTAAAACTTGTGGTGCGGTGCGGTGCGGTGCGGTTTTGAAGAGGGCAAAAATCCTACAGTGCGATTCGGTGCCGTTCCGAACCGGTGGGAAAAACCGCACCGTAAAGAACCCTGAAAAATATGTGTTCAAGGCCACTTGCCACCGAGGCCAGCCTGCCACAGGAAGCAAAAAAGGACAGGTGGAAGACAAAAAAAATACGAAAGTACCCGTGCCATATAGAAAAAGAGGAAAATAAAAGCATGGAAACAGAAGAACAAAACAAAACCTTAAAAACGTTAAGGGAGCACGCGAGACATTCTGCGCAAAAACAAAAGCTTTTTAAAACCACCATATATGCCAACAAATCAACTGCCGGCAGAACCAATGGGCAGCTAGCTTCCTCTTGAGACCAAAAGGAGCAGTTGTAGCCATAGAAATCCGCGCAACCGACATCATCCTTACAGCGACCCGGCGTGACGAACAACCAGATCTCCGCGGCCACCGCACTATCGCGATCCCCCAAGGAATCTACACGACCTCATGACTCAAGTGTGATCGACACCGAAAGTATTGGATCTGCGTCTAAAAATCGTGCCTCGTCGTTTTTTGTTCGCTATTGTAGCATCACCAGGCCTCCTCAAGCCAGGAAAGCTCACTGGGAGCAGAGGGGATTTCCCTCGTTTGTGTGTGGGTCGCCCAGTGAGCGAGCGTTGGATACCTTTTCCTGTAGCTGATGGGCCACAGAGCAATTTGGGTTTTCGCGCGAGTCGCACGAAATGCAAAGTGCGTGGAGAATTTGATGCCCGCCGTGTGGGTCCCTTTTCCTTGCTGAAAGGACCGGCGCAGTTACCCCACGGATGCGAGGAGGACAAGGACACGAGCGACTTCCTGGCCGAACGACGCTTCCTTCTCCGCTTCTGACCTTCAGAGCGCACCTCTCGAAGCACATTTCAAAACTACCTCCCCGAAGTACAGTGATCGATATGTCGATTTTGCACGAAAGCGATGCGCTTCCTTGCGTTGGGCCTCGTTTGACTGGTTGGTACACGGTCATTTAGGCCAAAATTACACGATTTTTGCAGGTACAGGTATGTAGCTTTGCACACACCACGCATGTACAAAGCATACGTTCGAGAGGGAAAGATGGCTGATGATCTTGGCTCTCAGGAACACCTACCAACTTCGGTCGGTGTATGTCGAAACGCAACTTCGGTCGGTGTATGTCGAAACGCAACTTCGGTCGGTGTATGTCGAAACGCAACTTCGGTCGGTGTATGTCGAATCGCACCTTCGGTCGGTGTATGTCGAAACGCAACTTCGGTCGGTGTATGTCGAAACGCAACTTTGGTCCGTGCATGTCGAAACGCAACTTCGGTCGGTGTATGAGGTATCGAAACGCACGCGAGCAAAGTGGTTCGTTGTCGCGATAACGCGTTTTTGGCGTTTTTCGGGCGTTATTTGCTACTGTGGACACCCGAATGCCAGGTATGCTAATTTCAGCGACGATGTCACGATTTTAGGGCATCTTTTTTTTTTTTTTGCGATTTCCGTGAATCGTCACAACGAAAAGGGGGAGTGAAAAAGGTGCCTGATAAACCATTTATGAAGGATCCATCTACCCCCATAAAACTAAAAAAAGTAAAAAAAAAGGGAAGCAAAAAAAAGATAAAACAATCTAAGAAGACCCCCCCCAAAAAAACACACACACACACCAAAAGCACCAAAAGCACCAAAAACAAAAACGAAAAACACGAAAACGGGAAAAAAAAACCACACGAAACAGAGAAACCAAACGCTCAAAAACGTAACTAAACCCATCACACTCAACGCACACACCTCGGCAGAGCTGAGGTACTTCAAGTCGCCGCCGTAGCCTCCGACCGCATAAATATTTCCATCTGGCATGGCTGTCACTCCAAGACCGCAGCGGGTCTGAGACATGCTGGGCCCGACCACCCACGCATCGGCACCTGTAAATGATCGGGGGTGGCAATTGGAGCGCGTTGGAAAGGGAGGCTGAGGTTGTGAGGGGTGGGGTAGGTCGGCGAGGCGGAGGGAGTGTGGGGAGTGGGGGGGGTGGGGGAGAGGTGCGGAGTGGTAGGCGGGGACGGAACGGTGTAGGGTGGGAAGGTTGAGGAGGTTGAGGAGAGTGGGGGCGATAGGGGGGAAGTGGGCGGGGGTTCGGGGGGGGGGGGGGGGTCGGGGGTGGATGGGGAGGTTGGGGACGGTGAGGCGGGGGGGATGGGGGGGAATAGAGGGGGCGTGTGTGACAGCCCCGCTCTGCAGCTCTACTATACATCAGGCAAAAGGGAAGAGTTGGCGTGGCAAAAAAAAAAAAAACTAACGCCGTCTCTCTTTTCTCTCGCTCACCCGGAAGCAAAACCTCAACCGATTCAAACGCGGTGTGGTTCCTGAACGGTCCCGTGCCCCCTCCGATCGCGAGCAGGGCCCCGCGTGGCTCGAAGGACGCTCCCAGATAGCAGCGCTTGTGCTGCAGCGATGGCAGCGCCCTCCACCCGCCCCCCCCGCCCGCCCCCCCCTCTCCATCTCGTGCCATGGACCTCATCCACGATCTTCTATCCCGCGCGGTCCAGAAGGGGGAGGGGCCGTGACTGGTCAGGTTACTACCACTTGTGACAACAGATTGCTGCTGCTGCGAGCGCTGCCGCTGCCGCTGCCTCTGCCGAGCGGGGCAGGCTACGCTCGCAGCGGAGGCTATGTCGAAGCGCTCGCAGGTATTATTAACGCCGCCGTTGTTCCACCCTCCCAACGCGTGCAGCCGGCCGAAACGATCTACGGTGGCCCCCGCGGCGCTTCTGCAAAGAACAAAATGACGATGACATTGTGTTTTTCAGTTGTTGTTTTTTTCATCAAATCGTTTTTCGTTTCGGCCCGTTTTGGGAACGGCGGCGGCGGCAGCAGCAGCGGCGGTGGCGGATGTTTAAATGTTTCTGTATTTTTTTTTAATATTTATTCATTTTTTCTTCTTCTTGTTTTCACGTTTTCGAGTTTTAGTTTCACTTTGGATTTTGCTTTGACGACGGCGGACGGTGGCGGTGGAGGCGGCGGCGGGACGGCAGCGGTGGAGATTTCAGCGCTTTTTGGCGTTTTTTAATTTTCCAGGCTAGTTTTTCGTGTTTCAAGTTTTGGTTTTGTGTTCTGGGGGACGATTGGTTCTGAGTCCCCCTCCCCCCGAGCTTTATCCAGGTTTGGCTTGGTTTGTTTGTTTGCGTTGCAAATGGTAGCAGCGATGATGGATGTGGTGGTGGTGGCGCCGGGGGCGGAGGCGGAGGCGGAGGGGAGGATTCCGCAACTCTGCGTTTTTCTCGGGTGTTGTTTGCTTTGTGTTTTTTTTTTTCTGTCATGTTTTGGGCGGCGGTGGCGGCGGCACTGACAACCTCGACAGAGGTTTCATCGTTATATTTGGCATTTTTCTTGCGTTCATTGTTCCAGTTTTTGATCCGACGTTTTTAAAAGCGCAGGTGGAGGTGGGGGTGGGAGGTTGGGAGGGCAAGGGGGGGGGGGGTCCGTAAGAACCGAGTAGAACCGAATCAATTGATCCAACGGCTACGATATCTAACGCTGACACTAACAGCAACACCAGTGTCAACATCACCAACACCACCACCACCACCCGCAACATCAACAGCAACAGCAACAACAGCAGCAATTAGAACAAGAGCAAAACCATGAGCAGAATCAACACTGACACTAACATCAACACTAACACCAACACCAACACCAACACCAACAAGGACGACAACAACAGCAACAACAACAACAGCAACAGCAACACAACAACGCCACCACCACCACCAACACCAACACCAACACCAACCACAACAACAGCAATAGCCATAGCAACAGCAACAGCAAAAGCAAGAACAACAGCACCAACACCAACACCAACACCAGCACCAGCACCAGCGCCAACGCCAACGCCAACGCCAACACCAACACCAACACCAACACCAACACCAACACCAACACCAACACCAACAACAACACCAACAACAACACGTTATACCTCCGCACAGCCATCCCCGTCATTGCTCGCCACGTGATGGTTTCGCCGTACCGGACATCCAGGAAGGACTCTGTTCTGTTAGTCGCTTGCTGAACATACCGTACCGAACGGGACAATACCATACCGTACCGCACCGTACCGTACCGTATCACACCGTACCACACAGTATCGTGCCGTACCGTAGGAACCCGCGGGAGAGTGGGGGGGAGGGCGAGGCAGCAGCGGCAACGCGAAAAAGAAAAATCACGAATTTAGCACATGTTTGAATATTTTGGGGTATTTTTTTTTTTTTCGTGTTTTGTCGCGTTTAAATTGTATACGCTTTAGAGTTCCTTTTGATGTAAACTCTCCGTCCCACGTTACAACATTGGGAACAAAAAAGAATCCAACGTAAAACGCTGTGTAACTGGTAGAAAAAAAACTATACTCTGATCAAACAATCGAAAAACGCTTACCGAGGCGGCGACCTCGTTTCCTCCCAGGACCACCAAACGCCCCGATGGAACTCCCTGCACCAAGTGGACAGCACAACAAGTAGAAAACGAAAAGCGCAAAGAAAGGAGAGGTTTCCACGTACAAAATAATAATAATAAAAAATTATAGAAGAAGAGGACCCCACCCATTACGAACAATTTACCCACATAGTATATTATTACAAGTAAGTGTTGTACCAACAACCAGCTTGAAAATATGAGCACTGACCCGAAATTCGTCGAACTCACACCTGACGTCCTGAAAATATTTTTATAAAACGTTAAGAGTGACACAGTGACAGCGTATCGATTTGAAACCGTGGAATCGTGTCCCACAGAGATGCTTTCGGGGAGTAGCCGACTTTTTTTCTCGAATGCTGTATTAATATACTAATATTCACATATTAGATCACTAATAATACTCTGTATTCGTGCTCCTCCCGATATAAAAACGGGGGGGGGAGAAAAAACAAAACGAACCACCTGCCATACATATGATAAAGCAGTATCGTGGAAACTACAGTTATAAAATTATAAAATAGATATGATGTTAGATCTAGCTCAACATTCCCCACCTAAAGTACCAAAGTAACCATCATTATGGATAAAAAATAGGACCCCTCCCACTAAAAACTCAACCATATAGTATATTACAAGCAAGAACAACGCAGCTTGCAAATATGAGTATTGACCCGAAGTTCGTCGAACTCACGGCTGACGTCTTTGAAACATTTTTTTACAAAGTAGGACAGGGGAGAGAGTTTGACATGGTTTGGGCTGGTCGAGGTTTGGGCGCATAGGGCGGGGGGGAAAAGGCTAATTTAACTAACTTTGGAATTGGTCGAGGTTCGAATGTACACAACAGAGCGGGAGAGGTAGTTTGATCTGGTCTGTGCTGGTCGAGGCCTGGACGCATAGGGTGGGGGGGGGGAACTTTGATTTGGTCCGTGCTGCCTCTTTACGCTCGGAGCGAGGTGTTCCTCAAAAAAAAAAAAAAAAAAACTCAGCTGTGAGATCGAGAATGTTGTCGGAGCTCAATTTTGCAAAAGCTGCATGTGATGCTTCGGCCGCGCATGCTGCCGCTGGGTACGTATTACACATGGAAAGACAAAAAAAAAGGGGGAAAGGTTGACGCACCTGACGAGTGCTGGCCAATTTGCTCCACCGTTTCCAGTAGGCGATTGCCTGGGCCGGCGACTCGAAGGACTCCGACGCCGCGGCGGGCCTCTGTAGCCAGCGCGACGGGCCAGCGGCCGTCTCCCAGTGCTTCAGGTTGACCATGGCATGCACTGCCTGGGGGAGCAGAACGAACGAAGAAAGGGAGACTAGGTCTTTTAGCCTTCGCTGCCGCGAATACTACTACACTGGTACCACTACCGCAAAGGACAGCGTATACCACACCCTTTAGGATAACACACCCCTTGGGATGAATAACACACCCCCCGGGATGAATAACACACCCCCTGGGGTGAATAACACCTCGCGTGGGATGAAATCCCCCCGCCTCGGATGAATAACACCCCCCTTGGGATGAGTAACACCCCCCCTGGGATGAATAACACACCCCCTAAGGTGAATAGCACACCCCTGGGATAAATAACACACCCCCTGAAGGTGAATAGCACACCCCCTGAGATGAATAACACCCCCCGCGGGACAAATAAAACACCCCCTTGGGTAAATAACACACCCCCCCGGGATAAATTTCAGAACCGCTTTCCTCCGAACGGATAACGAGGGGGGTCACGGCACCAGCAACCAAAATGGCGGCTCTCGGAAGATCTCGTCGAGACATTCCCATAGACGCGTCACTCGGTCTTTGCCGCGGACACCATAATATGACACTAAACTGGTACGACACATGCTATGATATAGGTACACTAGCGTTGGTCCTTGAGTTCGATTCCCACCATGGTTAGATACTTGATATTATTCGCAAAAATGCGAAAAAAAAAAAAAAAAAAGGGATCTCAACTGTTGAGAGCTTCTATTAATAGCAGCAGCGTGGGTGGGCACAATTCGACGCGAGTCGACGAGGGAAGAAAAGGCTGAATTGTGCTCGCGATAAAAATGAAAGCACGTACCGTAGTGGGGAGGGGCGAGGAGAGAGCCCGCTATGTGACCCCGGGTCCGAGTTACTACTGGGAAGGAGCGCGAGAATAGTGCGAGGATAATAAATGGGACGAAGAAAAAAAGAAAGGAAAAAAAGGCGCACCCATAATTTTCCGAAGCACCTTCCCCACTAGAGGAGGTTTACACGATGCGTGCCAAGATCGGGGCGCACCAGTTTTTTTCTGAGAGGTTCCTCAATTTTGGGGAGCTTAAGACATGTCCTTTTTAACCCAAAAACAAATTTGGAGGGGGAAAAAAAAATAAAACCGCTTTGATCCCGGATGAGAAAAATCCCATGGCCTAGGTACGCAACGAGAAAATCATGCAACAAAAAAGCCTGTTGCCGACGATTTCGGGTTAAGCCTTTTAGCACCGCAGTCCCAACATAGAAACGAAACACTTGGACTTACACTGCGAGCATTTTAGGAGTTGGAAAAGGGTTAAGGAGCGGGCCCCGTCATTTAGAAACCATCTCAGACGAAAAGTGCTACTACTGCTGTAATACCGTTACCGTACCTCGCGTCACCCCCACACCCCCACCCGAAAAGAGATATCTTAATAAATCGCTTGTTTTTAGAGCGACCCGATGGAAAAATCTCACGGCCTATCAAAAAGTAGGCACGAACAAAACGAACAAAAAGAAAAAAAATCGAAACTTTTTTTTTCTGACATTTCCAGCGATATTTGCGTTAACAACTCCTTCAGGACTGCAGTCTCAATTCGGGGACAAATCACTTAAAAACATACTTAGATATAGGTTTCTGTACACAGCAGTACTAAACGGGTTTAGGAGTCCCGGAAATCACAAAAAAAAAACATATCAAAAGTGGTATTAACACCTCTACCGTTGTAGCAGGTGTCGTGCCGAGTACCATCGTAGATGATGACAGCAGTGTATGACACAACACACCCCCCCCCTCGGACTATTACAACTTGCACGTGGTCTGCATTCGCGTTATGTGGCGGTACAGTATTCCAGAACAACCGCAGCTGTGCAGTCTGTACCTCAATGCGAATGCTATCGACTACCGTAGAGTTCACACGCCGAGCGACGCACTCGCCTATGGATTTGCCTCGACGAGAGCTTCCGAAAGCAATTTTCGCTGTTGTGCCCCCTTGTTTTTTTTTTTCAGAAATAAAAAATACACGTTGTACAGCTGCGGTGAGATCGAGGATTGATTTCGTCGAAACTCATCTATGCAAGCTGTGTGTGATATAATATATGGGTCACAGGTACACTTTCTACCGTGACGTAGACAGATCTTCTCGTGAAGATTTGTATGAACGGTAGCCGTTCCAAAGGTATTGGATATCGTGTCTTGTTGTACTAAAAGTGGTCGTGGAGTCTCCGTAGATTCTGATGACAGAGAGGCGGGTAATCACGTTCCCCGCTGACAAGTAATCTCTGTCGACTCTCTGTTTTGCCTGCGAAGCACCTTTCGTTGCCTCAAGGCCCTTCTATCGTTACCGTCGCTTGGTTCGCCGTCGAACCTGGCTCCAACCTGGCGTGTCCTTCACGCTACGAAGAACAAGAAGAGAAGTAGTTGCAAGTTGCGAGTCGAACCTGGGTTACCCCAATCCCCGATATTATAGACTTACTTAACTTTGTCTTTCTCAGGGATTGCCCATCCCTGGCCTCTCAGAGCTCCAACTTCGATATTACTTGCGGGACCTTTCCAGCTTTTCTTTGCTTTCCAGCTTCGTTCGAAATACGAAACGCCATTAGTACGTACCGGTACTACAACACCAGGTTTGTACATACCATCAGATGCTATACGCTGTTGGATCACATGCACGCCCAGCTCAGATCAGTCCGGCTATATATAGCCCAGCAGCGCAGCGTAGCGCCGTGCGGAGCCGTGCGGAGCCGTGCAGTGCGGTGCCGTGCCCTTCGTTGTGGTGCTGTGTCGCTGCGCTGTGTGCTTTCTTTCGAAAATAGAGCAGTAAGTACCGGGTATAATGCGTGTTGTGTACGGAGTACTACTTTTCCTCTTTTTTCTTCTACATGTCACATTGTATTTGATCTTTCACGGCCCCCTGTTTTTTCCCCCTCGCAAATTACCCCCATACTGCCGATCAGACACCGGCAACAAAAGCACACAGCACAGCTGAGCACAACAGGGCAATTTGCTCTGCACAAGCAGCTCTTGGCATTATCAAATCGCTGTTCGCACCAAATCATGGGTCTCTTCTTTCTGCCCCCTTTACATATGTTTTTAGTTCCATTCTTCCTTGCCTTGCGCGAGCGTGGCGGGCGGCGTCAGCCGCCCGCGGAGCGGAGCCCTTGTATATATATATATTGCTCCGATTGCGCGTGGTACGGGGTGAGTATATCCTCATGGAGGATATAGTTCGGCGACTCCCCCTCTGTACCAGCTACAGTAGCTAGGTACAAGGTACTCTTTCACAAAAGGTACAAGGTACTCTGCAAGAGTACTTCTACACTGGCTGAGGGAGCTGCCTGGGTTGTTACTGTAGTGATATTGACAGCACGTACATAGAACTACTTACAAATATCGATTCCATGAGCGGCCTCCATTTTTTTTTGTTTCACACACCAAATTTAAGATATTCTACTTTCCGGACCGCTAAACGGGCTCGGATGCCTGAAACAGAGCTCCTCAAAGCTTTCCCACCTGAAAAACGACGTGTTCTGCATGTTGAAACCTGGCCTTTATTTTTGTTCTTTGTTCATCAAGTATCAACATGCTCAGCTCAGTAGCGCACCGCAGCGCTAGCTCAGCAGAGCAGCAACGTGCGGTACCGTGCCCCACCGTGCGGTGCGGCACTGTTCGGTGCTGTGCCGTGCTGCATGCCGTGCTGTACTTACTCTTTCGTACAAGCCAGGTATCATTCGACGAACTATCATCCAGCAGTACCGAGGCACATCACACCAGTTTCGTACGTACTACATTGTTGGATAATATGGAATGTTCCCAGCTCAGCTCAGCTGAGCTATGGCTCAGCAGCGCGCCTCGCAGCGCCGTGCTGCCGTACCTTGCCCTGCGGTGCGGTGCTGTGTTGTGCCGTGCTGCGCTGTGCTTTCTTTCGAACACGCCGAGTACCAGTTATGCAAAGTACCGTGTACCAAAAACCGGTATGTACGTGTGTACTCGTCTATTTGATGTGTTCATCGATTGTCCTCCCTCTCGGTCCTCTTGGCGTTTATTTTCTCGCAAACTACACCCGTACTGCCGATCAGAACATGACGTCGCCAACAAGCACACAGCACAACAAAGGGCAATCAGCTCTGCACCAGTAGCTCTTGGCATTATCAAATCGCTAGTTGCAGCAAATCACGGGCCACTTCTTTCTGCCTCCTTTACATTTAGATGAAATCTTCCTTCCTCGAGCGTTAGCGGGCGGCGTCAGCCGCCCGCGGAGCGGAGCCCTTGTACCTCTCACAATAACGCCTCACAATACAAGAGAGACTCATCGAAATGGGCGGCGCCGGGAGAGGGTACGCAAAGAACAGAGAGAGGAGCGGGGGACTCATGAGCACGACGGACAAAGCCGCCTCAACCACTGATGGCTTGGGCTCTTGCGGGCCCCTCTTCGCTTCGACCGCTTTTTCTGACTTTATCCTTAGTAAATCTACCGCCCCATTTTCTTGCCCAAAAACAAAAAACAACATGTTTTTCTTAGCTCTAGTGTTGCCAAATCGCGTAAAAACGCGCCTCCGGCAGGCGCCTCCCACGACCCCCTCCGTAGGTGCCTCCGGCGGGGTCTTATCGCCAACCGGGGCGGGGGGTCGCGGCGAAGCCGCGACCGGTTTCGGCTTCGCCGAATCAATGCCCTGCTCCGGTCCACTATGCTGTACTGGCTGGGAGCTACCAGGGCCTAGCCCTACGGATTGCCCGACTGAGTTTATTGGGGCTGCTCTATTCCGTTAACGTTTGGCACTGTAGAAAATATCGTACTCTCATTCCTAAAATAATGTCCCCAACACACCTCCGACAGATCATGATCTAGATATTCTGCAGCACATTACGTATCCGCCGTTTTGATATGTTATGCTGGATCTGTACACAGATAGTACAGATCCAACGCAAGAAACACGTGCTAGATAATACAGATCGCACGGCTCCCATCGGCTAACATGAGCTAGACTACACAGACCTTCCCTGAACGATCTAGATCAAGTGAGAATTGGTCTTCTGTCCGTGTGAAAGCTTATCGTCAAGCGCCTTGCCTGCCTCGCATCTCACAAGCACGATAGGGCGTCGACCCAACCCAACCTTAAACCGAACCATAAACCCAGGCTAAGGCTCCAAGCCGAGCGCGGCTGCTTCGCCGCGCGTTGTGGGTACTCTAGAGGAAAACAATGTGCGGACCACCTCACAAATCGTACCTCTCGCGCATTATTTCTGGTACGCTACGACGTGTTTTATGTATCAAGAACATGGCAAAGGCTACAGTATAGCACGCAAGAGAGCACACCCCGGCGATGGCATTTTGACCGTCAAAATTACTATCACCGGGTGTGCTATTGAGGGTGTGTGTGCTACCTAACGCATCCATCCCCGGCAGTGAACAACATGCACGGGAGCCCCGCAGCCAAGGGGGTGTGATAACGAGGGTGTGCGCTAACGGTACATGTGAGTGCTAAGGAGCGGTAACGGACCTCAGCCAGATTGCAGATGGCGTGACAACAAGAGGGTGTGATAGCAAGAGGGTCGATAGCAAAGGGGGTGGTACCGGCAACAAGGAGTGCGATAAGAAGGGGCGTGCAAACACGTGAGAGGCGTTTGTCTAAAATCAACTTGCTTATACACGAATAATAAGTTTTTGGCCCCCTTCCCACCCATCGTTTAGGTAGCACGGCACCGCAGGGCAGAGGGTATGTCGCCCTGGAAAGCCACGGAGACACAAGCGGGCGCCGCGAAGTCTCTTGTCCTGGGCTCCCTTCAGGCCGAACCGTGTGGGTTCTTCGTCCAACCCCTTCTTTTTGGAAATCTCGTGTAGGAGCTCACGAAGCAAGCGTCATGTCAGCTGTTAGTCCACGGAGCGTTTGGCGCTGAGCGAACTCTTACAGGGTCCGGGACCGACGACACGACAAGATGTCCGACGAGCACAAAACGGGAGTTCCATAAAATGGGTGACGGTTTTCAAACGGGGTTGAAGTTGTGTCGTTCCAGGGTCACAAATAAAAAGAGAGCACAAATTGTCGTGTGGCGCTGGGCGAACTCTTACAGGCTCAGGGGTCGACGACACGACAAGATGTCCGACGAGTACAAAACGGGAGTTCCATAAAATTGGTGACGGTTTTCAAACGGGGTTGAAGTTGTGTCGTTCCAGGGTCACAAATAAAAAGAGAACACAAATTGTCGTGTGGCGCTGGGCGAACTCTTACAGGCTCAGGGGTCGACGACATGACAAAATGCCCGACGAGTACAAAACGGGAGCTCCATAAAAAGGGTGATGGATACCCGCGCCACAGGCTTAGTATCCACAGTTGTACTGGTTGAAAAGCCCTGGTACAAGATCATCATGACTGGGTTCAAGCGCCACTAGCCCGGGCAGTTCGGGGGGGGGATCTGCTTGGATCCAGCCACGATGATGTCGTACCAGGACGTTCAACCAGTACGACTGTGGATACTAGGGCCACTTCCGACGCTCACCAAACAGAGCCCCTCCCGAACTGCCCCGGTTGGTGACGCTTGGATCCAGCCATGATGATGTTGTACCAGGACGTTCAACCAGTACGAATGTGGATACTAGGCCTGTGGCGGGGGTATCTTTGTTTTAGTAACACGAGCGAATGTGTATCATTCGCGTTGCTAGTCTCCAGGCCCGATTTTTACATCGAAACACTGAAACATGCACCGGAAAAGATGTATAGTCGTGGCCACGATTTAGGAGAGCTCGGTCAAGAAACATCGGTAGCGCGTGAAGTTACAAATCCTGGTTGTTTCGAGCAAACTACTCACAAAATACGCAACTACAACTAATATTAAGGAGTGGGGATGCCAAGGTGGCGCGAAGGTGAAAGAAGACAAACGTCAGCGGTGGCCACCGAAAATCAAACAACCGGGAATAACTTATCTGTTGACGAGAGGTAGGGGAATTAATGTTCAATGAGGGAACAAGCAATACCCTCGGGGAGAGGATCTTGAGGTGACGCGAAGGAACAAACAAGACAAAACATTGGATTTCGAACAACAAAAAGGAAAAACGGCGACACGTGTCGCCGACGCCCGGTCTAGCGTGATCGGACTTGCCTGATCATAAACCATCAAACAAATGAATTGTTGCCGGTAACAACTGTGTGTAAGTGTGTGTAATATTATAAAAATTGAAATACACTCCAGCCGTGAGATCGAAGATTTTGTCGAAACTCATCTTTGCAAGCTGTGTGTGATACTCCGATCGCGCGTATTACGGGTTGTGTGTCCTCATTAAGGATATAGGTCGGCGACTCCCCTTGCAACTACAGTGTAGCTATCAGGGTCCACAGGGTGATGTTAGGCAGTCTGTGCGCGGAAACTATAAAACCTGTTTCTGGGGGGGACAAAATCTGACAGCTGTGGAAGGAAATGCATCAGTTTATCAAGTGACTCCTGTAAGTCGAATATCCGGTGAGGGGAGGGCGGAGGTTTTAAGGACGTGGGGGCCTGATTTTGATGAAAAGGGGGGCGGGAGGGGGGAAGGGGGGGGAGGGGACGGGTGGGGCAGGTCTATTAGTGCGTGGAAACTATAAATCCCTCTTGTGGGGGAGGGGGAGGAATGTGGCGGGGGGGGGGCGGGGGCGGGGGGGGGGGGGGGTTTAGGTCGCATAGATGTAGGGGTTTGCTATACGCGTGGTGCTAGGTCTAGGCGATGGTGCGGGTGGTGAGTGAAGGAGGGGGCGTTGGGGACGGTGGTGGGTGGGAATTTCAGCAGCGGCATGGACGGCTCTGAAACGATAACGAGGCGATATCCAGGGCGTGAAAGTGTTTATTACCCTGGCGGATCTCGATAGTAGGTGGGGCGTTTAAGCAAGAGGAAGCGAGGAAAAAAAAAAAAAAAGTATATATCACAGGAGAGAGACGGCGCGCAAGGAAAAAACGAGGCATCGCAAGTCGTCCACAACGAACACATATCGATTGACTAAAATAAACAACAACAACAACAACAACAACAACAACAACAACAACAACAACAACAACAACAACAACGGAAAGGAAGAAGTGCCCAAGACAGAAAACAACAACGGCAAAAAGGTGGGAAAAGCGTGATCGATGCAGTAGCAAAGGACAGCTAAAAAAGAACAAGTTGATAGCTCAAATCGAACGAAAATAATACACTACTAAAAAAGAAAAAGGAAACAAGAGACGTGGAAAGAGGGCAACATAAACGAGCGATGTATTACGCAGCTTGCAAAGATGAGTATCGAGCCTAAATTTGTCGAACTTACAACTGACGGTTGTTAAAATAACTTTACAAAATGCGCACAGAAAATCGAGAACGAACAGCAAATAAAGAAAAACGAAACAGCGACTATTAGTAATACAAAAAAACACATTGGTGTGGCACGTCGTACGAAGAACTCAGAAAAGGCAATACTGGAAAAAGGAAGAAAAAGGAGATGTCAAAGATGGTGACAGTGACATGCATACGAAACCTACATATAAACCAGTGTTGACAACAGGAGAACCCCCAACGAAGAAAGAAGGACAACAAAGAAAAAGGCAGAAGGCAAAATTATTACGGAAGACCCTAGTAAATAGGACCTACGGTGGACACAA
This sequence comes from Undaria pinnatifida, assembly GCA_012845835.1. Classification (NCBI taxonomy): domain Eukaryota; class Phaeophyceae; order Laminariales; family Alariaceae; genus Undaria; species Undaria pinnatifida. Next base: position 2,501,668 of record JABAKD010000008.1, read on the forward strand.
AAACCTATATATTCATCTATTTTTACCAAAAATATTTGGTCCTGTTTACTATCGTCCTCTGTAATAGTTGAAGGGAAAAACCAGAAGCAAGGCACGGCGATACGCAAACCCATAAATAAGCCAGGGTGAAAAAACAGGAGAACCCCCTTACTGAGAGATAAGGACAACAGCGAAAGAAGCACAAGGGAAAACCGAAAGAAGAAGATGTCAAAGATGGTGACATGCACACCATACCCACTAAGAAACCAGCGTGTAGAACAGGAGAACACCAACACTAAGAAAGAAGGAGAGCAACGAAAGAAGCAGCTGGCAGAAGCAGTCGAGGCTAGAAAGCAGCAGCAAGACACGGGGATACGCAAAGCCACAAATAAACCAGTGTCTGGGGCAGGAGAACCTCTCCACTAAGAGAGAAGGAGAACGACGACAGAAGCACAAGAAAGAAGGCAAACAAATGGAGGGAGTACTGAGAATCACAGCGAGGCGGCGGGTCGCACAGCAAGAGCAACGCCATGATAGAGTCGGTACGATGACGACACTTCAAAGGAAATAAGTAAGACTTAAATGTTAGAACGTGAATACGATTGAGAAGGAAGAAAACACGCGCTAATACGCGCCAATGCTGACGGAAAAGCTTGAGAAACTGCGACTGCAGCAGAATAAAAAAACGAGCGAGATTTCAATACAACGAACGACAAAACACAATACAGGGGGGGTGGGGCGATCTTTATCCGAGCTACTGCATTAGCGCTGGGCGGCCGGTTTGCTGTTGTGTGAGGGCGATCGATATCGGTTGATAGTATGTCGTCCTGGGTTCCTTCGGGCGTCATGCAACCTTGCTGCTCATGGTTGGTGGTAGATATACTGCTCTCGGTGTCATCTCCTGTTTCGACATATTTCGTGTATTCGCATTCATGTGGTTGGGCCAGCGGCATAATTGCAATGCAATTAAACGAGATATGTCGAAAAAAGAGAACACACCGAGAGCAGCATATCTGATCTGCCGCCAACCATAAGCAGCAAGGTAGCATGACGCCCGCAGGAACCGAAAAAAGACGAACTATCAACAGATATCGATCGCACTCGAAACAGCATTATGGCCACCCAGCACTAGTACAGTAGCTCTGATGTCGATCGCCCTCGCACAACAGCATTACGGCGACCCAGCGCTAGCACAGTAGCTCGGATGTCGATCACCCTCGTACGACAACATTACGGGCGCCCAGCGCTACTAGCTCGGACAGTTCAGGGCGAGAGCAGCATATCACCCGTCAACAAAAAGCAGCAACTAAAATGACGCTCTGAGGAACCCAGGACGACATAGTATCAACAGATGTTGATCGCTCTCGCACAGCTGCAATATAGTCACCCAGCGCTGCAAGATCGGATGTAGGTCGCCCTCGTATGACAGCACTACGGTCACCCAGCATCAAAACCCGTTCTCATGTATTGACAGCAACAGGAGTGGCAGCAGGGTTGTGGGTGAATGGTATATACCCACCAGGTGGTGTGATAACTCGTCCTTTCGAGACGGAGCACCGTTCGTACTCCTAACAGAAACACCTCCACCATTTGGGTGCTCAGTACGTTTCTTCCACATATTACAAGGAAATTGTTGCTTATCCTATCCCAATCCTGTTTTGCCATCTGTGGCCACCATCTATCTCCTTGTATATTTCACATTCTCCTACTATGTGAGTCCTACTCTCTGTTGTCGTGCCACACGGGCACACTATGTGCATCTACGCATCCGCATCCTCCTCCCGACTACTGGTATATCTGTTCTGGTTTTGGTCTGGTAGGTCCAGGTCCCCTACACGAAATCGAAATTTCAGTTTTTTCGCGTGTCATAGTCCATTGGGCCGTGCCAATACGTTTTCTTGGCTCATGTGCGTGTATGGGGGTGTTTTCAAAGCGGGGGTGCTTCCGTCCTGCCTCTGTTATACCGTACCCACTCACATCAAACCTCAGACCCCCACATGGATCTCATGTCTGGTGGCGTGCATACTGCCGAACGAAGATTCAACCGAAACCAAGAGATTGTTCAATGAAACGGCTGGATGATGTGACCATGTGAACATGCGAACCCATGCCGTTGGCTCCGGCATCGAATGCACGTAGACTAGACTAATGAAATAACTCATAATTGCCTTATTGCTCAGTGTACCAATTGTATAGGAGCTAACGAACCTGCGAGCTATATTGGCCTGCTACCGTGTGTATGTGCTGCTGTTGCTGCTGCTATTCCTGCTGTTCCTTTTGCTTTTGTTGCTGTTACTGCTGCCAAGCTGCTGCCAAACTGCTGTTCTTCATCCTCCAAGTTCCACGTGGCGTGCTTAACGGCAAGACAGGGTCGTGCCCGGCCTGGTCAGGCTGGCAGGCAGGCAGGCAGGCGGAGCACGCACGCCTGCGCCTAGGGTTTAATTTTGATGATATTAGCAGAGACCATTTTTCAGTCAAGCCTGTGTATCAATCCGGAGCTGTATTACGTAATAGTGTAGTGATAACCTGCCACCAACAACAGCCCGCATGCTGGCTCCAGATCAACATGCTGCAATATTCAATGTTTGCAATGAGGTATTTTGCACACCCTGGACGATATGCAATATCATATTGCAATACGCATACGAACCTATCGCCGTGTCCGCCGTATTGGCCGCCCCAATAGGTATTGATAGCGCTTCTGCAGACATACTGTGCGGAGCAGTACATATCAAGTCAACAGTTGCTGACATATCGGCGGAAACAACACTTATCAGAATGAGTACATCGACTTGTATTGACGTCGCAAGTCATATCAATAAGTTAATTCGATAGCATATTGGAATATCAACCAGTATTGAATTTTTTGTTGTTTCCATATTGATAACGGCAATACGTATTGATAGATGCAAAATCTCTAATATTGTCTGAGTAATAGTGATCGATATTGGATGGTTGAACAGTATTGACCACCCCAGTACCTATCGATATGAGATTTGGGAAACATATTGTCACTTCAACGAATATTGCACGAAGCAATACTGCTGCTGCATGTCTTTCGTGAGATTCAGCATGATGCCACCACACACGTGGAAATTTTTTGGTGTCGTTGGATATTGGATATCAAGTGTTATATCACATATTGCACTTCGCATTCCACCACAATGTCAATAGTCGGAACAGTTTTGCATATTGAAGGGAACTTGGGCAAATACACAAGGTCGAAAAGGCATCCCACCCTCGGATGCCGCAGCATGTTGCTTGTAGATCTTTCCCCCGCACCCGATCCTGGTGCCAACAAACCACCACAAGGCGATCATGAGCAACTGCGCCAACGACGGACAATCGGCGGGAGGTGGCAGCAGCAGCGGTGGCAGCGCGCCGGCATCCACCAAGCAGACAACGCTGTCCGGCTTTGTTAGCCAGGGTGATGGTGAGGTTTCTGAGGGGCCAAGAAATCGGATTGCAGCGAAGCTGAATTTCCCGACCAGCGTTCCGGCGGACGTGAAAGACGCCGTTCTCCGCTACGCTCCCTCACAAGCTTTAATGATCGCGGACATACCCAACGTGAAAGGAAAGCCTAGCTTCACAGCTTTCTACGGAGTGAGGCTGGAGTACAAGCCCGAGGACGGGAAGAAGTTGGAACCAGTTAGGAAGCAGGTGTACGCCTGCCTCGCAAGCCAGGGGTGCTGCACCACGGCGAAAACCTTGAAATTTCCTCGAGTTCTACAACGGGTGCGACGAACCACCTAAAGCAAGAGCACTCCATAACGTCTGAGACCAGCGCCGCGCAGCAGCAGAAGTGAGTGCAGCACATACTTGTGCGTGGTCTTTTTTTGGTTTGGGTCAGAGTGTGTGTTCCTCCTCTTCCTGTGTCGTCCTGGACATCCAAAAGCACATCGGAAGTATGATGTTTTTTGTGCTTGCAACGTACTCCGTACTTCGTTAGAAATAGTGCCGTTCATCATGCATGTCGCACATGTTCATGCATGCTTGTGGTTCTAACTGCTGTACTGAGGTTAGTCTGTGCCGCATTGCTGTCCCTGTCGGTGTCTGATTGAAATAACAGGAAGCAAGCGGCGGTGGACAGTGTGCAGCAGGTGAAGCATAGCCAGCTTTACTAGTCGGTTCCGACGCGTTGGAACGCGCTCAGCTTGGTGAAGAGCTTCATCATTCGCCACGCTCTTCCGTTTAGCCTCTTCGACGACAACACACCCTTGCTGTCCTCGTGCCTGCCGACAAACTCCAAGTGCAGAAGCTCAACAATAAAGCTGTAAGTTGGGTAGCTGAGAGTCAGCTGGCATACAAGTACACCCTTTCCTTTCTCACCTCCTTATACCCTGGACAATATCTACACCAATATGATATTGGACATGTCAATATGTGTAAAATGGATGGTTCGATACGTATTGCCACCAACAGCCGCTGAGTCCGAGGAGTATCGATATGAATTGTGGTAACGCCAACAGCATGACCAATATCGCCGGTGTGTATTGGATTATCAATATTTTCTGCTTGGTATGCATTGTGCATGTATCGTTCTTGTCAGTATCTTTCAATCAATATTCCAATACGATATTGGTTTCTCAATATGTGAAAGGAATCAGGTGCCAATTCATATTGTTGGAGTAATATGTGCAGTATTGTGGCATTCAAAATATTTTACCGGCCGCAATACAACATCAACTGAGTCATCGATACGTATTGCGTTTGCCAACATGATAATGCTTGCAAATATCAGCACATATTGGGTGTCGCCGATATGTTGAGGTGGGACGTCGAGACTTGTCCCTCTTGCTTCCTTGTGCGTGTGTGTTTTTCATTATGAAATCCGAATTAATAAAACACGGCAACACTCACTTGAAGTACACAAATGGCTTGCAGTGTGCCGTAGTATTGTTTTGTGAAGGGAGGGTTTACGCGTGAGAGAGCGAGATGTGCGTTTTTCTCGTTTTCTTTTTGGTTCGGTCTTGATTGTTTTTGATTCTGCATTTATTTCGGGATGTATTTCTTGATGTTTTTTGTGGGGCGGGTTGGGACGCAATGAGTGCGAAGTTTGGATTGAATTACAGTTCGACAGCGTATCAATTTCGAACCGTGGGTTCGAGGCCCACCGACTTCGTTTTTTTTTGTGGGGTAGGATTTGTTTATGTTACGAGTAGGGCGACAGCGTATTAATTTAGGATCGTGGGTTCGAGGCTCACCGACTCCCGGGTGGGATTTTTTTTCATGTTTTTTTGGAGTAACAGCGTACTAATTTAGAATCGTGGGTTCGAGGCTCACCGACTCCCGTCTTTTTTTCTTTTTTTTTCAAGGGGTGGGATTTTATGTTAGGGTGACAGCGTATTAATTTAGAACCGAACCGTGGGTTCGAGGCTCACCGACTCCCGTTGTTTTTTCGTTTTTGTTTTTTTCTTGTTTTTTGTTTTTTGTTTTGTTTTTGTTTTGTCTTTGTTGTTGTTTTGTTTGTTTATAAGGGCGGGACTTTTACATGTAAAATGTTATGGTGACAGCATATTTTAGTTTATTCATTTGTTTATATTAATTTATTATATTTTATTTTATTCTATTTTATTTTTTCAAGGTGGAACTTTAACATGATACCCTCTGGTATCTATTAGACCACTACTACTCATACTCCCGATGTATACCAAAACCCGCCACTATAGTGAAAAATAAAATAAAATAATATCAATATAAAACCGCGCATCACGTGAAAACGCTTTGTATTTGAAATTGAATCAAAAGCTGTGGTGTATTTATAAAAAAAATTCAAGGACGTCAGCCGTGAGTTCGACGAATTTCAGGTCCATACTCATCTTTGCAAGCTGCGTTGTTGGTACTTCTAATATACTCTATGGGTGAGTTTTTGTTGGGAGGGATCCTATTTTTTGTCCACTATAATGGTAAGTGTTGGTATTTTTATTTTAGGTGGGGAATTTTGAGCTAGGTCTAACATCACATCTATTTATAAATTTATTACTGTAGTTTCCACTATAATTCTCTATCATATGTATGGTAGGCGGTTTTTTATTTTTTGTTTTTTCTACGGTGTGCCGACCTCCGCGGGTGTCATGGAGCGAGACTTCTGCATCGCGGACTTTTTCATGCCCCGCAAACGCGGCTCCCTCAACCCCGCTCAGTTGGAGATGTGTCTCTATTTGCGGGCGCAGTACGACAGTATCCCACCCGACATCCCCCAACTCGCCGATGACGCTGTGCAGAATGCTCTCCTGGAACGATTCAAGGACCCGGCACTGCTACACGAGGTCCAGGATATGGACTACGCGGAGGAACAGCACTCCGACGAAGACGACGATACGGTCCACCCTGCGTGGGTAGCTGCCGACCCGCAGTACCGAGGTTCAGGGCACGAGGGGGGGGATTCACTTGGAGATGTGCCTTGAGATTTTTTTAGGGTGTGGGTGTTTCTGTGCCGGGGTAGAGGTGTTTTCCGAAGAATCAATACTTTGTTTTCAAGCGGCGTACGTAAGGGCGGTAGCCCAGCACCGCACCCCGCTCATCGTGTGTCAGGTTTTAAGAGTACGGGGAGCGTGCTTGTCTTCGTTGCGGGCGGCCGCAGAGAATCCGTTTTATTGGTCCATAGCTCAGCGCTTGTCGTTCCGCAGGGAGGGGAAGGGAAAGGGGCGGCTGGCCTGAGCTTGTGCATTCGAGATTGATGTCACGAGGAAAGCTGTGTAGCGCCGACCGCCCAGCGTTAGATGTATACTTCCAAATTTTCGTCGTTGAAGGCTGTTCAGGTGCGTCACCAAAATTTGGCACCGTGATACCGCTGTGCTGTCTTCAGCGTGGAACTCTTCGCCTTTCTCCTTTCAAGCGCTTGTCGTACTTTTTTGGCTTCACAACATGTCCATACTTGTTGCGTGCCACGCCACCAAAACTCACGTGCCAACGAAGAACATAGTGACGTCAGGTTGCCGATTTTTAGGCACAGATCACCACATATCGAGGCGCTAATAATAAAATGTGCTGCTAGGAAGAGCGAACATGCATAAAAAAGAACGGTACGCTTGGCGAAAGAAATTCACATATTGGATTAAACAATACCTACATATCGATACGTGGGTTGTCAACATATTGAAACGGCCAATATGCATCAGCACTAAGGCGAAACAACATGTATCGACACGCACAAAACGCAGACTTTGATCATGACAATGCATACCGATATTTGACCCTGAAGCGTATTGTAACACCAATATCATATCGATAGGTCCACCGTAAAAATGTTGGTTTGATCAATTCATATCGATATTCGGCCGTTCATGGCATTGCGTGCATCAAGAGATATCAAGACCCGTGTGGTAAGAATATTGGCGATTGCTGTGCATATCGATATTTGGGTGGCATGAAGTATTGCGTCCACCAATTCGTATCGATATGTTGTTCGGCACAGTGCTGATGTTGTCAATACCAATCGATACGAAAATAGCGCACGTATTGACCGGTCAATATGCATCTTCAATATCGTATTGTCCTACGTGTGGTATTTTGAGTATTGAGCCGCAGAGGGGAGGTGGCTTGCTGTGGTACCAGGCATTGGCTGTCGACGGGCCGACGAGCTGCTTACCTTGGAGACGAGCTGGGCCTCGGACAGGGTAGCCCCATCTGCGAAGAGCAGCATCTGGGACATGATGTCCGGTGGGATCAGCGATGACAGTCTCTCATCCTCCCCCTCCTCTCTACTTCCTCGTCCCAGACAACCGCCCTCGCCTTTTCGAATTTCACCGCGACGATCTTCATTGTCCAACAGAAGCTGTCTTGGAGATTCCATCCGTGGGCTGGCCTGGTCGCGCATGCACCCGGTCTGGCTCGATGAGAAGCGTCCGAGACAACGCCCTCAGGGATATCCCCTCGTGCACAGCAGCAACCACGCAGGGCGGTGGTAGGCTGCGGGTGCAAGTGAGGTTCAAAGTATGTGTTGTCGGCGAGGGAACAAAATCAAAAATTGGATTCAAGGGGTTTGCACGAGAATTAGCTGAACGTTATTGCACAGGGAAAAAGGGATGCCGAAAGATATACAATAGCTGTCGAAAAAAAGAGCGACAGCTGATAGATGTAACTGTCGTCAGACGTGTGCGTCCACGGGCCATAGTGTCTGCTGTCGCCCTTCTGGCGTTGGCGCACGGACCGAGTTTGGGTCAATCGCCCCCAACGGACGTCTCTCCATGATGACCTACTCTCACCACGAGACAGCAGTAGATACACTCAGCGGGCACACCCCTAGCGGGCACACACTCTCCATGCCCGCTCTCCGCTGGCCATTACTGTCGCCCGCTGCGCCCGTTGTCTGTGTGCTGCCCGCTGTGTGAGCGCTGTGTGCCGGCTGTGTGAGCGGTGTGTGCTGCTGTTTTTGCCCGTGTGGTCTGCTGTGTGTGTCGATCGAAGACACGCACGTGCAAACTATTGGCCACTACGCCCGTTGTCTGTGTGCTGCCCCTTGTGTGAGCGCTGTCGCCCGCTGCGCCCGTTGTCTGTGTGCTGCCCGCTGTGTGAGCGCTGTGTGCCGGCTGTGTGAGCGGTGTGTGTGCTGCTGTTTTTGCCCGTGTGGTCTGCTGTGTGTGTCGATCGAAGACACGCACGTGCAAACTATTGGCCACTACGCCCGTTGTCTGTGTGCTGCCCCCTGTGTGAGCGCTGTCGCCCGCTGCGCCCGTTGTCTGTGTGCTGCCCGCTGTATGAGCGCTGTGTGCCGGCTGTGTGAGCGGTGTGTGTGCTGCTGTTTTTTGCCCTTGTGGCCTGCTGTGTGTGTTTTGTTGCTCCGTGGTGGTCTGCCTTCACCTGCAGTCTAAAATCAAATGATCTCAGACTAAAATCAAGTTTAGTCGAAGACACGAATCTTCGCTCGAATGTGTTTTGGTGCTCCGTGGTGGTCTGCCTCCACCTGCACTCTAAAATCAAATGATCCTCCACCTGCAGTCAAGAATCAAATGATCCCACACTAAAATCAAGTTTAGTCGAAGACACGCACGCAAACTATTTTTTTTATGGGAGCCTAATAGCTGTATTATTGCGAGGCCCAGGTGTAGATTAGAAACTCGCTTCGCTCGAATAAAAAAAGAAGAAGAAAGTGGCCGTGAAGTCTCAATGTATCTTACTACTTTGCTGTAGTATGGGCTGTATGGCACCGTCAAAGGAGTAAAGAGCAGTATAATAATGCCACCAGGTTTGAGCCACACGCCCTGGATCGTCCGGGCAGTCATTATGGCTGTTTTGGCACGACACGCCCTGGATCATCCCGGCACTGTTATTATGGCTGTTTTGGCACGACACGCCCTGGATCATCCCGGCCCTGTTATTATGGCTGTTTTGGCATGGGAGCAATTATTCTTATCTTTGAAGCTACGAGTATCGTGTGTGTGCCCAAAACCGCCCAGTACTCGACGATATATTATCTGGCATCCGCATGCTCCCGCAGAATCTTGTGCACAATTTCACGATTAATTCTCAATTCTGCGGGAGCACGCGTGCGACGTATCATGCCAGATATCTCGCCGAGTAGTACTGGCTGGGCCGTTTGGGATTCATGATGATAACGTCCATGATATAGATGCGCTATATAATATACAAGGGCTCCGCTCCGCGGGCGGCTGACGCCGCCCGCTACGCTCGCGCGAGGCAAGGAAGAATGCAACTAAAAACGTATGTAAAGGGGGCAGAAAGAAGAGACCCATGATTCGGTGCGAACAGCGATTTGATAATGCCAAGAGTTGCTTGTGCAAAGCAAATTGCCCTGTTGTGCTCAGCTGTGCTGTGTGCTTTTGTTACCGGTGTCTGATTGGCAGTATGGGGGTAATTTGCGTGGGGGAAAAAACAGGGGGCCGTAAAAGATCAAATATATGTAGAAAAAGAAAAAAGAGGAAAAGTAGTACTCCGTACACAACACGCCTTATACCCGGTACTGCTCTATTTTCGAAAGAAAGCACAGCGCGCAGCGACACAGCACCGCAGCGAAGGGCACGGCACCGCACCGCACGGCTCCGCACGGCGCTACGCTGCGCTGCTGGGCTATATATAGCCGGACTGATCTGAGCTGGGCGTGCATGTGACCCAACAGCGTACGGTATCTGATGGTGTATGTACAAACCTGGTGTAGTAGTACCGGTATGTACTAATGGCGTTTCGTATTTCGAACGAAGCTGGAAAGCACAGAAAAGCTGGAAAGGTTCCGCAAGTAAAATGGAAGTTGGAGCTCTGAGAGGCCAGGGATGGGCAATCCCTGAGAAAGACAAAATTAAGTAAGTCTATCTATTATATTGGCGTTTCGTATGTCGAACCTGGTGTAGTAGTACCGGTATGTACTAGTATATTGGCGTTTTGTATGTCGAACGAAGCTGGAAAGCAAAGAAAAGCTGGAAAGGTTCCGCAAGTAATATCGAAGTTGGAGCTCTGAGAGGCCAGGGATGGGCAATCCCTGAGAAAGACAAAATTAAGTAAGTCTATAGTGGTCCATGCTAAAAAAGCCCACAGACAGGGAAGTTCCGGGATGAACCGGGGTGTGTGGCGCAAGCACGGCGCGATGTCGGTTTCACAATTCTGCGGGGGAAGCGGAGGGGCGTGTGACGCAAGCGCAGCGCGGTGTCGTAAACAATTATCAGGGTTTTATTTATTTTATTTTATTTTTTCGTGTTTTTGCACACATCCAGACCATACTTTCCAGCTTCTTCTGGACAACAAGCCGTGGTCACAGGTGTCGTCCCTTCTTTTTTCTTTTTTTTTATCCTCCTGGGGATCCGGGTAAAAAAAGCTTGAGCTCCATACACTTTCGTTTGTGTACCAGTTTTCGTCCATCTGCAGGACGCAGACTTTGTGTCAACCTCGCCCCTCCGGTTTCGTCAACACTATTTAATATGAACTTGCCGGCCTTCTTTGGCTGATCCCTATACGGTTCAACCAAGAAGGTGAGATAGCCACCCAGGAATCGACAGCTCTTTTTGCTCTGTCTTTACCCTTAGTCGTCCCTTCTTCCCCCCCGGTTCTTGCCGTCAGTTTTTATCGCGCATAGGGTTCAGCAATCCCACTGCTCGTCGATTTTTCATCGAGTGTTGTTGTTAACTCACGCTCTTCTCGCGCTTTCCGCAAGTCAGTTTGTGCACAAGAAAAAGTCCCCCCGACTGTATTATACGAGTATTCACTCGGGGGGGCTGGAACTCACGATAAATTGACCTATTATACCACCACCAGGCTCGAGGATAATAACCTGATACGCCACCGGGGCGACCGGATTTACGACACACCGGTGTCGTAAAAAGCATTATTATTCTTACTATTACGGGGGACCATAGTAAATAGGACCAAATATTGTTAGTCAAAATAGGGAAATATATTGGTTTTTGTGTGTACCGTAGGTTCTATTTACTATGGTCCCCCGTAACAATAACACTTTTTAGATCAAAAAAATGATAGCCCGAAGATTGAAATCGTCGAAACCAACGCCACCTGCGAACCACCAGGGGGGGGGGGGGGGGCGTCGCGCCGAGGTTAACGCTCAGCAACAACAATAGCAGCAGCAGGGGGACTTTCACAAGAAACAACAGAGAGGTGGCCGGGTCGACCCGGCCATCGAAGAATATTGATTGTTTCTGCGAGAGCCGCACAGACGGCCAAACTGCCTTGCCATGCCATGAAGCCACTCACTCGTAGGCCGACTGATACATAGCGATGTCAAAAAATAAAGGTATCTGTACATGATTGTACCTATCGATTGAAATATTCTATCTTTCGATCCATGTACAATAACAAATGATGAAGCTTTTAACACGTTGTTCACTACACCTAAGAACTGGGTTGCATACTACAACCAGGGAGAGTATCTTTCAAGTTCGACATGGGGCAAATCTGAAAAGTTTATTGTTGTGGATGGTGGGGATCGAACCCACGACCCAAAAACCCATGGTCTGTCGACGACGCCATTTGTTAAGGAATTAGTGGGGTATTAGTCCGTTTGACCACTTGCAAAGGCTTACCTTTTGCGAGTGGTCAAACGGACTAATACCTTTTGCAAGTGGTCAAACGGACTAATACCTCACTAATACCTTAACAAATGGCTTCGTATGTAACATCAAACCTTCTAGAATAATAACATTACCAGACGGGTGATATAAAGGGGTGTCTTCTTGCTGCAACCGTCGGATTCGTCCCCTTCAAGGGTTTATAGTTTCCACGCACATATTGAAATCCCCCCCCCCCCCCCCCCCCCGATCTCTCTGGTTCAAACGCCCCACCTGAAATCAAACTCTACCAGAGTAGTAAACACTGCCAGCCAGCTGATGTTATCATCTCATTATTCTTCTAGCCATCCATGCCGTAGCTCCAACTCATCTCCGCCCTCCCCCCCCCCCCCCCTTTTGTTCCCCGCCCAGTTCGTTCAAACGCCCCACTTCCAATCGAAATCGGCTAGAGTAATAAACACTTTTCTAAGCAATTGATATCACGTCATTTTCTTTCTAGCCATCCATGACGAAGCTTTCATTCACCCCCCCTTTCCCCCCTCCAACGCCCCCGCCTTCCCCACACACCGCACGATCGCCTAGACCCAGCACCGCGCGTGTAGCAAGCCCCTACATATATCATTAATACGCGCGATCGGAGGATCACACACAATGTTGCGAAGATCAGTGTCGACCAAATCCTTGATGTCATAGCTGAAGTGTATTTTAATATTATATGTGGCCTAAACCTCTTGAAAACCCTTCCCCTCCCCCCTCTTTTTTATTTATTTTTTTCCTCGCTTTCTCTCGCTTACACGCCCCACCTAATATCGAAATCCGCCAGAGTAATAAACACTTCCACGCCCTGGATATCGCTTCGTTATCTTTTTAGAACCGCCCATGCCGCTACTGCAATTCCCACCCACCCCCGCCCCCAACGCCCCCTCCTTCCCCACCACCCGAACCATCGCCTAGACCTAGCACCACGCGTATAGCAAACCCCTACATCTATGCGACCTAAAGCCCTCCCCCCCCGCCCCCCGCCACCCCCGCCACATCCCCCCCCCCCCTCCCCCACAAGAGGGATTTATAGTTTCCACGCACAAATTGACCTGCCCCACCCGTCCCCTCCCTCCCCTTCCCCCCTCCCACCCCCCTTTTGATCAAAATCAGGCCCCCACGTCCTTCAAAAATCCTCCCTCCCCTCACCGGTTATTCGACTTACAGGAGTCACTTGATGAACGGATGCATTTCCTTCCACACACAGCTGTCAGATTTTGTCCCCCTCAGAAACGGGTTTTATAGTTTCTGCGCACAGACTGCCTGACATCACCCTGTGGACCCTGATAGCTACACTGTAGTTGCAAGGGGAGTCGCCGACCTATATCCTTAATGAGGACACACAACCCGTAATACGCGCGATCGGAGTATCACACACAGCTTGCAAAGATGAGTTTCGACAAAATATTCGATCTCACAGCTGGAGTGTATTTTCATTTTTTATAATAATAAATAATGGAGTATATGACCGGCCGCTGTATATGTCGCGGTTGCGCCCGGAGTAATATATCAGATTCCACGCCCACAGCAAACGAGGCGACCTTCTTAGCTGATGCTCAACGTGTACCCGAAAAATAACTGGGACACAATCACGCAAAAAATACTGGGACACAATCACGGAAGGTGTCTGTCTGAACATCAGATCTCCTCACATACTCCCCACCCCGGTTAAAAAACGCAAACTAGAAAAAGAAACACGGACACAAACGGAGGTAGACTTATGTCCGTATTTCATAGATCGCTTTCTTGGCGCTCCTTGGTTTTCTTCGACTCAAGCTGCGGTATAGAGATGCTCTGGCTCTTTCTTGCCTCGGAACTGAGGGTGGTGGCTCGATAAACTCTATCGAATACCTCACCCCCGAAGCCCAAAACTGATTTCGACAACAAAAAAAACTGGAAGTGCTACTAGATGAACAAATCCATCGGTCTAGGTATGTATAAGTACCGTTGATAGCGCGGGAAAAAAAAAAAAAAAACGTAGATATAATAAACCGAAAAAAAGTCATCGATATATGAACCGTTCATATCGCGAAAAAAAAAAAGCGAAAAAAAAAAAAAAAAAAACGGCGATTCTGTGTCAGGGAGTCTCCTGTCGTCCAAAAAAAAAAGAAAAAAAACACGCACACACACACAAAAGTGGGCTACCTAGGTCCTGTATTGTACCACGCGCGTCTTTCTTCGGGCTGAAAATGTTGGTGAGTTTGGTCGACATCGAAGCGCATGCTGCTTGTTGTCGGACCGGAAATGAAATAAAAGTATAAATACCAACACTTACCATTATAGTGGACAAAAAATAGGACACCTCCTCCAATAAAAACTCACTCAAGTAAGTAGTATATTACGAGTACCGACAACGCAGCTTGCAAAGATGAGTATCGACCTGAAATTCGTCGAACTCACGGCTGACGTCCTTGAAAATTAGTTATGAAATAATAAAAACAGTTATAACACGCCCGCTTGCGTGCGCTCCGACGCCCGGCCGTGGGTTGCGATCTCGATCTCGACGATATCTCCGGTGTGGAACTCTGGTGTGGAACGGAGCCACACGTGCTGATAGCAAACCACACCTCATGGCGAGTAGTAGTAGCAGAACCGCCCCCCCAAAAAATGCGAATTGTGTGTTTTACTCTTCCTTTTGCCATCTGGCAATGCGTAGCAGCGCTTGTTACACTCACACCATATATCCACGTAGAACGGAAATCTACAATCCAACGAGATGCAAGGTAAGGAAGATGGTTCCCCATCAGACCTCAAAACCTGACCGAAATAGACCAGTAAAGTAATCCCCCTTGTCATATTACTCTGCCGACTCTTCACGACAAAGGATACGGAAGGGGGGGTGCCTCCAATTTTCACCCCCCGGGTCTTCGCCAGTCGCGCGAGTGACTCTCTAGGAAAACCTACCTCACTGACAAAGGCACGTTCAGCGATTTTTTGGTGGAGCGTAGATAACCATCCCTTTTCGTATTACTCTCGAGAGTGTTAAGCAGCACGAAAGAAAGTCTGTGGCCGCAAGGAACGAGGGGGTCACTCGCGCGAGCGACACCTAGCCACTGAAAAAAAAACGTCCCGAGCAACGTAACCGCCCTACCGTACCATTGGTCTGACCGCGATGCTTCAACAATCGAATACGTCACTCCCCCTCTTCGTATTGCAGTGGGAGGCCAGCTCCCAGTAGTGCCGTTTGGATAGTGCCATTGCTCTCTATAGTGCAGGTTGAATAGTGTCATTGCTCTCTATAGTGTCGGTTGAATATTGCCACCACTCCATAGTGCCGGTTAAATGGTGACACTGCTCTCTGTAGTGCCGGTTGAATAGTGCCACTGCTCTTTATAGTGCCGGTTATATAGTGACATTGCTCTCTATAATGCCGGTTTAATCGCTTGGCACGACTTGCACTTTATGGAAACTCTTTACGTTTAGAATCCTACTTCCAGTAGTGTCGGTGCCTTGATCAGTGCCGGTATATTGGGCTGGTACATAACGGCACTATACCGCCCCCCCCCGCGCTAAGCAAACAATTCCTATGTAGTATATGGAAGAAGCGTTATGAGCGCCTAAATGTTTGGAGGTGTCTCTATTAGGAGTAGGAGTAGGAACGGTGCTCCGTCTCGAAAGGGAGGTGTGGTCAATGGTCAAACGACTAAGGCAAGCAACAAATTAGTACGCCCCGCCCCCCCCCCCCCGCTGTACCCTGCCACCTCCTACCGCTAGGTCCAAGCCCCCTCTCTCCAATACACTTCCAATAGCGACGAACGATAACCCTACTTTAGTGGCGGGAATACAACAGTGGTCCATTAATAGCGCCAGTATGTGCACTATAGAGGGAAATACTGGCACTATAGCGGCAACCGGCACTACTCCGCATGCTGCCGTCACTTGCTGTTCCCACCCGTGCCAAACTATTTCACAGGCAGTATAGCGGGCAACCGGCACTACCCAACCGGCACTATGGAGAAACAAATACTGTCCGGTACAGACAGCAGCAAGCAGTAAAATAGCGAACGAGTAGAAGGACCAGCAGCAGTGCACGAGTACGCCCACTCCATCGCGCACCCCAACCAAAAAATGAGCCTCACCTATTACAGAGATCCACGGTTAACAGAATGGATTACACACAAAAAAGGAAAGCATTGCCGCCTTTCAGGCGAACTCTCCTGCGCTGCGTCGGTATTCGATTGAAACTCTGTATGCGCGGAAAGACCAGTCAACAAAATAACCTTGAGCCAAACGCTATTTAACACAGGTGGGTGCTTTTTTTCATTATACCCCTTTTTGACTATAATTCATCCTGCTAACGGTGAATCTCCGCAAATAATTCACGAGATGGTGGTCCCCGGGGAGGGGGGGGGGCGTGTATCGTCCAGGGGGTGCCGTGCATCGTCCAGGGGGTGCCGTGTATCGTCCAGCATGCGGAAGCCGAGACCTAACCTCTGGAATCACCCGTGATAAAACACATCTGGTAGTAGTCTTTTATTTGCCTTCCGTGAACAAAAAATACTTGCATTTTCGCTTACTATATGCATCGCACCGCTCGTTAGGCGGCGGCCGTGGTCAAGCCGGATCCACGATCAAGCCGGATCAGCCCTAGTCAGCTGACAACGCCGCCGGCACTACCTTTGTGCCATGTCCCCTGACCATGGGCTGTTTGTTGTTGCTTGCCCCTCCGCCCTTACTAACGATCGAGGTCGTGGCAGAGTCATCACCGCTATTCGTGCAAGCACCCTTGGTTAATCGCGGCGGCAGAACCAGTGTTTTTTTCCCCGGCGCCAACAGCGACTTTTTGCGCGGCGACGACGGCAACTTTCTCTGCGGTGACAACGACAATTTTTTTTGCCCAAAAATACGCGGGCCGACAACGCATCGATTTTGCCCAAACACGGGTGTGACGATCGCGGCGACCTGTTCCCCGGAAGCACGAGTGGCGAACTCATCGACGAGGAAAAAATCTGAATCGTGATGGCTGCCGGTGAACAAAGCCTCTCCGGCGCCGGTCTTGAAAAGTGCACGGCAGCTACCAGGCCCGCTGTTCCTTGGAAGCACTGCACGGGTCCCACGGAAAAAAAACGACGCGAGACATTCAGGAAACGCGTGGTGGTGGGTCGGGTTTGCAAGAGAGCGTACGCGTACAGTATTACCACGAGTGTGGGACGGTATGCTGCTGTGTCGGGGTCGTCGTGTAGTCGTAATCGTTACCGTTGTCATCCGGGTTGCCGTCGTCGTTAGCAGCAGCTAGTTGGCAACAGCTGCCTGGCCGAACACAATATTCCCATTTTGTTTTGGCCGATGTAAGATCTGTTTCAGGTGTGATGTATACGCGTGCCGTTTTTTGTTTGTCATTATTTTTTCTTGGGGTGACGTTTTCTCCGTTTTGTTTTAGTCAAGGATATTCACGGCTCACGACCCGACCCATGGGTCTGGCCAGGATGATATCGGAATCTCTCGGGTCGGGTCGGGTCGCGTCGGGTCAGGTGTCGACAGCTCAAAACAATCGCGGGTCGGTCGGGTCCCGATCCGACCCGACCCGACCCGACCCGACCCGACGCCTAGCCAGGATGTTATCGAATCTTTCGGGTCGGGTCCGGTCCGGTCGGTCAGGTCCGGTCCGGTCGAGTCGGGTCATGCCAGGTGTCACAGCTCAAAACAACCGCGGGTCGGGTCGGGTCCGACCCGGGCCGGCCCGACCTGACACCCGATACTCTATGACAATCTCCTGACCCGACTCGTGGGTCGGGTTAGTACGATCAATGAAAAGCCCTAACTTTGCACTATGTTTGGCACGCCTTGTCCGCTAGGCCAATGGCCGTATTTCGTGTGGAGACAAGGCATGTCTTCCCCAGGATGCCTTCCAAGGGCCGGCTGACGGAGTAAGGTTCTGATGGTATTGTTAAGGTACGGCCTTGAAAGGCCGGTAATTACCTGCTGTCGATAGGTAATAGGCCGTTTTCGTATGACAGGATGGCGTTTTATATTCGAGATAGTCAGGAGGCGGAGAGACTCGTGCCTTCCGTCTCAGTTGTCATCATCGATCCTGAGGAAATGATACAAAGCTGCTTATCTCCTGCTTTGAGCTACGAAAGTGAGCAACACCCGGGACATGCCCACTTGCTCGACCTGTGGGGATACTCTGCGTCTCACCCCTTGCAGCTTAACGAATAGCGTCGTCGGCAGAAGTGAAAAAAAAAATCAACTTACTACGATAGAGATGCATCACTTTTTTTTCTAATACTACCCCTCAATTTGGGAGCTTAAGACATGTCCTTCTGAACCCGCAAAACTGCTTTGTTTGGAGAAAAAAAAACTGCTACCACCGAATGAACAAATCCCATGACCTAGGTACACAACAAGAATCATGCAAAGAAAAAATGGCCGTATTTCCGACGATTTTGTGTTAAGGAGCGGGCCCCCTCATTCAGAACACATTCTTGCCAAAAAAAGGTATACCTTAATACCTCTATCGCCAAAAAAACGGTATACCTTAACACATCCTGCCACAGGAAAAAAAAACTATCGAGTCTGTTAGGCATGAGAGTCGCCGACCACGTAGTGATCGTAAAATACAAGTGGATTGCCGTTTGGATGCTTGCGGGCTTCAAGATCAGAAGAAAGAGCAATTTTTTTTATGATGATCGCTCCCTGGCTTGGAAATATGAGAGTGTGTTCCACAGGAGTGAGCTAGCAGTGACCTACTGCTAGCAACGCAGTTGGAAGTTGGGGCGTGCCGCTAGAGCTGTGAGTCCGGGGGATGTCACGTCTAAAAATCTATCGGTAGGTATCGTTCGCTTGTTGGCAAGTTGGCTGCCGAAGCAACCTGGTGGCCAGTCGCCTTGCTGACTCGAACAACAACACAAGCAACAGCAACAACCACAACAACAACAACAACAACAACAACAACAACAACAACAACAACAACAACGACAACGACAACGACAACGACAACGACAGCAGCAACAACCACAACAACGACAACAACAACAACAACAACCACAACATCAACAACAACGACAACCACAACAACAACAACAACAGCAACAACAACGACAGCAGCAACAACCACAACAACAACAACAACCACAACATCAACAACAACGACAACCACAACAACAACAACAGCAACAACAACAACAGCAACAACAACAACAACAACAGCAACAACAACAACAACAACCACAACAACAACAACGACAACAACAACAACAACAACAACGACAACGACAACGACAACAACAACGTCAACAACAACAACAACAACAACAACAACAACAACAACAACGACAACAACAACAACAACAACAACAACAACCACAACATCAACAACAACGATAACCACAACAACAACAACAACAACAACAACAACATCAACAACAGTAACAACAACAACAACAACAACAACAACAACAACAACAACCACCACAACGACGACAACAACGACAACAACGACCACAACAACGACAACAACGACAACAACGACCACAACAACGACACCAACGACCACAACGACGACAACAACGACAACAACGACAACGACAACGACAACGACAACGACAACGACAACGACAACGACAACGACAACGACAACGACAACGACCACGACAACAGCAACGCCAACAGCAACGCCAACAGCAACAGCAACAGCAACAACAACAACAACAACAACAACCACCACCACAGCAACAACAACCACAACAACAACAACAACAACAACAACAACAACAACAACAACAACAAGTACAACAACAACAACAACAACAACAACAACAGCAACAACAACAACAACCACAACGACAACAACAACAACAACAACAACCACAACGACAACAACAACAACAACAACAACAGCAACAACAACAACAACAACCACAACGACAACAACAACAACAACAACAACCACAACGACAACAACAACAACAGCAACAACAACGACAACAACAACAACAACAACAACAACAACAACAAAAACAACAACAACAACAGCAACAACGACAACAACAGCAACAACGACAACAACAACAACACAGTTAAAAAAAATAACGACAGTTACGGGCACGCACGGAGCCGCAGGCGGGCGTCAGCCCACCGCGGCGAAGCCCCCCTTGTACATATAGTCTATGTGTGTGATACAAAAAGTATGCACTCTTTTTTTGGCATGATGTTCTCCGGCGGCCGGGGTTTTTCCTCGCACTTTTCGGCTAAGGGGCAAGCAAGGCGGTCTTCGTTACATTACGGCGCATGTCGGGGTCCCGACCGAGCTTCGTGGCGGTGCTCTCAGCATTCAACGTCTCCGAACTGGCTCTTTTCTTCAAGGGGCTGCGTTCCGCCTCACTGAGTCCAGCAGATGTGAATGGAAAACCCATAATAACTGTTTTTTTCAATAGCCCGCTGAGCTCTCAGATTTCTTTCACCGCTCCGATATTTTACCCGCTGCACAACATCAGTCCAACTGTTTTTCCCCCTTGCTGTCTGTTACGACCCAGCTACGTGCAGCCAGCAGCAACAACAGCAGCAGCAGCAACAACAATTTCCCCAGCATCATCATACGTATCTGTTGCACCTAGCCCTGCGTGACTTATGTTGTACACCTCGCACTGAACATGTAACACACCTCGCTTGTGACACAACTGCCACCCTCGGCTCGTGTACATGGGATGTTGGTGCCCAGCTATTGTTTCTCGAGTTGTTATATTCCCCGCGCCGCACCTGGGAAGTGGTCGCACCCAGCAACACCAACAGAACAAGGCCCATACTGCCCCCTACCTCCCTTCGCCGACCCGCGCAGGGCCTTCAGAAGCTCATATGTTAGTTGTGAGGAAAGTAGACTAAAATATCGATCGACAGAAGAAGCTACTACGAGTAGGCTCTTCTCTACTCGAGTTCCACCACATCCCCCACACTAAATATGACATATAGATCGGACTAGGTCAGGAACCCCGATGAGATTCTGCCAATTTTCCCTCCGAATCCACTTCAAATGTTGATCAACAGATTGTAGAAGATACTACGAGTAGGCCCTTCTACACTCGAGTTCCACCACACCCCTCCGCATTAAACCTGACATGTACCTCGGACTGTGTCAGGAACCCCGATGCGATTCTGCCAATTTTCCCTCTGACTCCATTTCGGCATTGGACACAGAAAGCATGTATGTGCAATGATCGCATTGCTCTCATCTTCCATGTGCGTGGGTGTGTTGTAAGAATATGTGAGTCTGTAATTTCTTGACACGTGAGATAATTCCCTTATTTTTTGTAGCTTTTAGGATGAAGGTGAGAATCGAACCCTCGATCGACCTCACTCTTCAAAATTTCACGGCCTGTCTGCGATACCATTGTGAGGAAAGTAGACTAATAAAGATGTCGATCGACAGAAACTACGAAGAGTAGGCTCTTCCATACTCGAGTTCCACCACATAGTGTTTTTCTCGCTCTGCTGCTGCTGTGTTGCTGAATAACACATGGCCCTCCACGGTCAGTACTTGTGGCTGTCACGGTACAACAACAGCAGTCGCACTGTGAGCTTTCTCCTTTATGACAGCTCCAGACCGTGCTTCAGTGTATGTATGTTTGTGCGCTTCTGTGTGTACCAGGTGTGTGTGCGTGGCGCGTGTGTAGTCACAAACATTGGCAACAGGTGCAGCACAACAGCAGCAGCACAACTGCAGGAGTCGTGTTTCAAGCTCTTGCCTTTGTGCCTGTGGTCACGGTTTATGTGGTTGGTGCACAGCAGGAGACCGAGCCACGGCAACAACAGTGTCACGTCCAATGCAAGAATCAATCACCAATCAATCTGGTCACACCCCATACCAGATACACGAAGCATACGACAACAGCAGCAGTAAGTACCAAAGTCGGTAGCTCAGTCTCAGTTTTTTCACGATTGCTGACATTGTTTTTTGTGTTCGCGAGGAACCACCCACATACATATTATTTAGGAAAGGCTGCGTTCCCCCTTTTCGACTTACGACGCCCCCGGCATATTGAGTTAACCCTGTCCCGTGGGGAACATTGTACTAAAATAGTCTATAGAACTCGTACTTTTTGTGCGATTTATTCGCCTTTGAAATCCATGATATTGCGCGCCATAAGCAACCATAGCTGACACACGCAAACACCGGCGAACACAGGTGAATGCAGACAGGAAGGTATAAGCAGGCACAGGTTGCAAGCAATGGCGAATAGAGATAGACTATCCCATGATGAATATATAGACTAGTCTATAGGATGATTCTTTTTTTCAGGTATTCGGTTAGGAGTTTTTTCGTGTCTCGGCCTCAGTATACGATTCGCGGAACGGGAATTCTCGGTCAAATAGTTTCGTTCGAGCGCCGGCTTCGAGGGGCGGCCCGAACGCCTCTCGCCCTGCCGTGTCCGTTCCGCACCTCGACGTGAACGCGGACGGATGCCGAGCGAGGCAAGCGAGAGGTTGCAAAAACATGGCATGTCGAGGAGGAATTCCGGAGATTTTGGTTGTATCTTCATCTCTGCAAAGCCTGGATGATTTACAAAATTGGCATCATTTTCCAAACGGTAGTTAGTTGCTATTGTAAAGTTTTGAATTTTGCGGTGGCATACTCTCGAGCGTTTGTTTCGCTTGACGTCTGCGATTCTCGGAACTGGAATTGTCGGTCAAATAGCTTCGTTCGAGAGCCGTCTTCTGGCAGAGGCTCCAACGCCCCTCGCCCTGCCGTATCCGTTCCGCACCTTGACGTGAACGCGGATAGACGCTGAGCGAGACAAGCGGGAAGTGCGTTTTTTTTTTGTATTTTGGGCGGTATACGCCCGAGCTATTCTTGGATCTTGGCATATGTAGAACTTGAACAAGTAAGTAAGGGACAACATTTCCAAATTGGCGTCATTTCCAAATTGGCATCCAAATTTCTTCCCGACGATGCTTTTTTCATGGCCGCCTCCAAGCGCTTTTGCCCAATCGTAGCTACTACCGCTGTGTGTCGTTCCCTTTCGGCTCAGTGGGTACAGTGCTATATAACCAACGAAGGATATGTCGTGAGTACGATTCTCACCCAGATCATATTTGGTATTCAGGAGCGTGCGCGCTGGAGACGTTATGGATATATATGATAGTTATTGGCAGTGTTCTCCAGAGTACTACTAACTGTAGTACGTGGAGAGGGGGGAGATCCGGAGATCGCTCTTACGAAGTCGGTGATAATTAATCGGCGAACTGGTAAACATGTTTGGTTGTTTTATTTGCATAACCCACTCACTACTGTGAGTGTTTTACTGAGTCAAGTGACAGTGGGTAGTAGTGCTATGTGTCGTGAGTTCGATTCTCACCGACTTCATGTTTGTCTTTTATAAGCGTGCGCGCTGACGACATTATGAATGGTTATTTTGGTAGTTTAACACATGCATGTAGTAGCACTACCCACTGAGCTACTGAGTCAAGTAATTAAGTATAGCTCAGTAGGCGGTGCTGTAGCATTTCTCGGTCAAATCACTTTGTTCGAAGGCCGCCGTCCAAGCGAGAAGCGCGCAAAATTTTGTATTTTGAACGGTACTCTCCAGTTATTCTTCGAAACTTGATGTATGGAGAGGTTGATAAAATAAAACTTGGCAAGATATTTCAAATTGGCGTCATATTTTGCCCTAAAACAAATAATAATATTACTGTAAAAAATGCCCATGGTACTGCGGTAGGGATCATAGTAGTGCATTCGTTTATTGAATTTCGGTAGGTACACGTACATACATGGATATAGACGTGGCAAGCACACGCATGACTAAACGAGGAAGAGGTAGTAGTGATTACGATTACTGCGACGGGAAAAGCCACACAGCAGCATTGCGAGTGGCTGCGTCCCGCGGCCTCGAGGGCTGTATTATACAAGTTCCTCCTGTTGATAAGCTGCGCCACTCGAAGGTGGTGGTAAGTAGACA
Organism: Undaria pinnatifida; assembly: GCA_012845835.1. Lineage (NCBI taxonomy): Eukaryota > Phaeophyceae > Laminariales > Alariaceae > Undaria > Undaria pinnatifida. The sequence continues at coordinate 2,525,552 of JABAKD010000008.1, forward strand.
GTAGGATGGCGTGCTTTGTTGTTGCTGTGGTCCCTGACTCCGTTGCTGTGGTCGTTTGCCGGTCAAGTGCAAGCGGTCGTGTGTTGGTACATAACTGACAAATAAGTTTGTGTTGCTTCGTACTTGACGTGCTCCTCATTGCTGCTGATTGCTGATTGATCATCTCTTCCAGCAGTAGTGATTTTCTTTTTTTTTGTGTGGCACACTTTTACTTTCCAGCTTTTGGACATACAAGCCGTGGTCACAGGAGGTGTCGTCCTTCCCTTCCCCCCCCCAGTTATTGCCTTCATTTTTTTCTACGCATAGGGTTCAGCACCCACTGATCGTCGGTTTTTCGTCGAGTGTTGTTGCTAACTCACGCTCTCGCGCTTTCCGCGAGTCAATTTGTGCGCAAGACTAAAATTATTCGAGTACGCACTCGCGGGGATTCGAACTCACGAAGCTGACCTATACCAGGCTCGAAGATATAATAACCTGATACGCCACCGGGGCAGTGAGCGATATAGAGCCGGTCGCCCCGGTGGTCTATAGTGGGGTTACACTCGAATACTACTACTATTATTACTAGCGTTGGTCCTTGAGTTAAATAATCACTGTTGTGAGCTTTGTTGGCTTTATTTATTTGCAGAAATAAATGGGGGAAAAAAGGATCAACTAACTGCTGAAATCGCCTATAATAGCAGCGTGGGTAGGTACAAGTCGACGCGAATCGATGAGGGAAGAAAACAAATGCTGAATTCTTCTCGCGATAAAAATTTGGGCAGGTGCCGTAGTGGGGAGGGGGGAGGGGAGCCCGCTATATGACCCCGGATCTAAGTTATACTACTGGGAGGGCGAGAGTAATGCGAGCATCACAATAAATGGGACGGGAAAAAGAAAAGAAGTGAAGTGTATTACTGCTGCTGCTGTAATAGTACGATACCCACGCAAGTTGCACCGATCGACTCGATCTGGACTGCCTGCTGTTGTATTATGCAATTGGCCCGTGTACAACTTCTCTAATCACACGCAGTGGACATGGTCTGTCACCTTACTGGCTCCGGATGCTTGATTGGGTAAAACTATCATAAGAAACACACTCGACACGTTTTGTCGCCAGACTAAAGGCGCAGTCGGCGTGTGCTCGGATTTATCCGATTGAAATCTGACGAATGAAGCTCGGAATCGGATTCACTTAAAAAACGATAGCTATTGATAGTAGTACATTGTTATGATTGCTAGTCTATATCGAACTGTTGGCATTACCTTACATACTGTACGCGCAGACTATGATTGTGTGTGGTGACTTTTTTTACTCTACCAAGTATTGAATCGAACAATTCGAAGTGCTGCCCTGCCCTACCCGAAGCATGGGTGCCGGCGTATGTCGGCACCCATGCGGAGTAGTTGTATTTTACAAAGTTATTATTATGTTTGCCCTCCGACAATATAGCGTAGATGCCGTTCCGAAGGAAATCGAATATCCTTCCATAAAGCAGTAGTATCTACGAAGTCGAATAATTCCTCCATAAAGCAGCGGTATCTTCTGCCAACCATTTGCCCATTTCCTTTCCCCACGTATTATCCTTTTATCTACTACTGCTTCCTTTCCTTACATAAATATATATCAAATCATTCCTTGGTGTCATGTATTTTGGTCAGGAGTTTTTTGTCTCGGCCTAAGTATGCGATTCGCGGAACTGGAATTCTAGGTCGAATATAGCTTGGTTCGAGCGCCGCCTTCGGGCGGCGGCTCCAACGCCCCTCGCCCTGCCGTGTCCGTTCCGCACATCGACGTGAACGCGGACGGGTGCCGAGCGAGACGAGCGAGTGTCGAGGAGGAATTTTGGAAAAATTGTTGAATCTTAATGGCTACAACGCCTGAATGATTTACAAAATTGGCATCATTTCCAAACGGTACGTGATAATGTTTGGAATTTTGCGGTGGCATACTCTCGAGCGTTAGTTTCTTTGCTGCACTTTTTTACTCTTAATAGTTCGTTTGGTTTCTTGCCCGGCCTTTTTATTGCTTTTGTTTCTGCTCGTTTTGCCAGCTGGAAATTCATTTTTTTTAGTGTGGGTTCGCCTAAAACGTGACACAAGTTACCGACGATATCCAACAACTTCGCGACACAAATTACCGACGGCAAAACGTTTCGTGACAAAATAACTCCCCAACCATGGAATCATGACATTTTCATGTAACAGAATCTCGAGACAAAACCAAGCAGGTAGAGCTGTCTCTTCGGCCTTTGGCCCTGGCTTTAGCATGACCGCTGACACTCCAGCCAGCCTCTGCTGTAGGCATGAACGAGTGCGGTTGATTCGCAGCGAACTATCCCGCTGTGCTTGCTTCTATGTGGCCATTGTCCACGCCATTTCATGTCACCTCCCTTCTGTTTTGAGCTCGTCGTCGTGCCGTCGAGGTACGAGGAAACCCTTACGTACCGGGTGAGAACAGCAGTATGTACGACGAGCATGAACGCCAACTGACGGCATTGGCAAACACACAACATCAGGTGCAGCAGCAGTAGCCGAAGGGCGAAACTTCCAGCACATACTGCAGCAACTAGTAGCAACCAGAACCACAGCAGATAGCTCAAAGTGCAGTACGAGTGCCGTTGGCAAGTTTAGTCGTACACGCATCACTCTGTCCAATAATAGTCTATATATAACAGAATCTCGAGACAAAACCAAGCAGGTAGAAGAGCCGTCTCTTCGGCCTTTGGCCCTGGCTTTAGCATGGCCGCTGACACTCCAGCCAGCCTCTGCTGTAGGCATGAACGAGTGCGGTTGATTCGCAGCGAACTATCCCGCTGTGCTCGCTTCTATGTGGCCATTGTCCATGCCATTTCATGTCACCTCCCTTCTGTTTTGAGCTCGTCGTCGTGCCGTCGAGGTACGAGGAAACCCGTACGTACTGGATGAGAACAGCAGTATGTACGACGAGCATGAACGCCAACTGACGGCATTGGCAAACACACAACATCAGGTGCAGCAGCAGTAGCCGAAGGGCGAAACTTCCAGCACATACTGCAGCAACTAGTAGCAACCAGAACCACAGCAGATAGCTCAAAGTGCAGTACGAGTGCCGTTGGCAAGTTTGGTCGTACACGCATCACTCTGTCCAATATATAACAACCGTTTTATGTTCACATTGATGGAGAAAAAAATATTACATTTCCTGTAAGAATGGTACGTCGTACGAGCGGACGTTGTGATTCTGGTGTGCTGCTGCGGTGAGACCATCGAGCACACCGCATGTTTTACCCAAACAAGAGCCAACAAGAAGCAGCGCACAGGGGCCCCCAACACAGAGACACGTGACAACCACGGCCAGCTGTCGATCGCGTAATTCGCCGGTAGTCCGTGCTTCGGTGGGTGTATCGGAAGTCGTTCGTAGTACTGCTGTAGATCGTCGAAAAACCACGTGGCATCGTTCTGGTGGCAGACTCGCCAGTAGACCCCCCAAAATTTATTTACCTTTTCTTTTTTCTTGGCCCCATGCACCCATTTCCTTTCCTTTCTCTTCTTTGTTTGTTTCTTTTTTCCAATTGACTTGCGTCTGTTGTGCGTATGCGTAATGATAGGTGCTACGCGTTATATATACGTGGTAGTCTTTCTTGGGTGGCAAGCGGTATAGTCGGTTTTTCCAGGCGCGAGTAATGAGACGTATGCACCGGTATGGACCTGGCACATCGTAGACTGACTCCCGATTTCACTTTTATATGTTTCTGGTGAAGGCATGAATTGCGTCAGCTGTGATTTATGCGTGTACCACCTTTGGTTTGTGTTTTTCCCCCAGGGGATTCCTCAGCTTCAGAGTGACTGGAGCCTGTCCTGTGACCACGGACTTGATTATGCGAGTTAATGTGAGAACGACAACAACAACAACAACAACAACAACAACAACAACTGAAATATTCCCTGTTTCTTGACCGTTCAGCTGCTTCCTGCAAATTTGGTTTTTCTGCCAACACGATTTTGAACTTTTTCGCGTTTTTTTCTTCCTTTTTGTCTAGTAAGTTGAACTTCCTACCATTTGCCGCTAATTTGCCGCTTGTGCATTAGTTGCGGAACGGTCCATCTTTAGCTTTTCTTTGATTCGCACCATTTGTTTTGTACTTGACGAAGCTTCATCGGCTGAGATCTGGGCTTGGCTCATCAGCTCGACACCGCCCAGCACCCCATCGCAGCGCTATAGCTTACAGCAACGAAGCGCCGTGCAGTGCCCTGCGATGCCCTGCGGCTAAGCTCAGCAGCGCACCGCTAGCTCAGTAGAGCGAAGCGCTATGCTTTGCCGTGCTCTGCCGTCGCGGTCGTTCGTTATTCATGATATCTAAAACTCCGCGTACGCTGATATTTAGGTATTTGGCGCTTTATTCTATACATATCGCGTCAACCATCGGAATATCATACAATATGGGGGAGGGAATGTAATCTCTACGCAAAGATCCTGTTTTGTTTTAATCAATTGTCAGCCGGCCGCCCCGGTGGTCTATTAATAATAATAGTGGTTTCACCCTCGAATACTACTAACGTTTGGTTGTCCTTAAGTTCGACACCCACCACGATGACATTTGACTTTATTTGCAAAAATGCAAAAAAAAAACAGGGATCAACTGCTGAGAGCGCCTAGCAGCGTGGGTTGGTTCGACGCGAGTCGACGAGGGAAGAAAATGCTGGATTCTCCTCGCGGTAAAAATGAAAGCACGTGCCGAAGTGGGGAGGGAGGAGGAGGGCCCGCTATGTGACCCCGGATCTGAGTTACTACTGGGAGGGAGCGCGAGAGTGGTGCAGGGATAATAAATGGGATGAAGAAAATAAAATGTTGCAAACGTATATTATCATTACTACCAGTAAATAATATGTCAGTCTCTAGGAAATACGCACGGCACTATCAGCAGTCGTCATGGTAGAGACACTCCGGATATTATGCATTGAGGGGACGCGTCCGATTTCGACAACGTGAAAGCCCCCACGAAGAAAAGACAGCAGACACACATATCCCGCCTTCTCGAGAAAAAACAGAGAAGAAGCGCTACGCCAACCTTCCGTACGAGCAAAGCCACCCCCGCACCAATCTTAGACAACGCCGCCTCAACGAGAGATCGCCCTCCTCTTCTACGTTTTCCTCCTCGCCCGCGAGCACGCAGACGAATCAATGCGACAGCCTTCACGTAACAAACAAGGCAATCTTCTTCCAAAACCTCGCCGGCTGACATGTCCTCATGTCGACGTTTGATGCAAACCGACTTTGCATCCTGTCGACTTCGAACCTCCATTGCCACGGGGACAGCAGTGCAGTCTCTTCATTAATGCCAAGGCCTCTTTTGTTTCGCCTAGAGGCGACGCAGGTTCTCAATAATACTCTTTTCGGTATTTTTGTTTGATAGACGCCAACTTTTACTTGACGGCGCATTTAACATAGTTTGTTTCGCCTATCCTTGCCTTCTTTGTTGTATAATATTACGGTTTTCCTTTTGTCAAAGCATGACTTTCATAATCCCATGTTCGTATTGAACTCTTGGCATTACTTTAATGTTCAACGCATGCCAAATCGGACAGCTACACCTTAAGTTGTCGAAGTGCTGACCTGCCAGCATGGGCGCCGGCGAATGCCGGCGCCCATGCGGAGCCCTTGTATGTTTTAGTTATTAGTCTACTGCTTCCTTCCCTTTTATCTACTGCTTCCTTCCCTTATATATGTGTTAGTTATTGGTCTACCTTAATTCTCATCAACATTACCACCCCACGCCTCTTCTTCCCGTCCCCTCGCGGCCTGGTGATCTCTCAGAGCTAGTCTGCATCGATGAGCTCTGCGCGAAATCGCGACCTGAGTGGCCACAGAGATTATTGTGAATAGGCGCTCCTTGCACACGCCTTTCCGCGCTCGGGACGATGCGTCCGTCCCTCCAACGATGCTTGCCGCCACCTGATCGATCATGTCGTTACCTTCTTTACCGAGGCGCCCGAAGCTTCCCACCGCGAGAGTGGCGAGTTTGTAGCTGCGCTCGTCGAAGGACGCCTGTCCCGTACAAGCGTAGTGGTTGCGCTTGCGCGCCTCGGAAGTGAAAGCAGCTGGTCCGTTTCGATTCGCGCTGCCTTCCCGCATGTGAACCCCCGCTTGTGGGTCCTCATACGTCACGTCGAGGAGTATCGATTTGTCGCGATACTCTGATGCCGTAGCATATCGGAGGCCACCCGCCTCGATAACGATGTCCATTCGCAAATCCCTGTCTGGGTGGAACGGGGCTCTGCTTTCCACTTGGTGACGGATTGACATGCTCTTAAGGGTGCGGGAGAGCGCGTGCACAAGGGGTTGGTGCTGGTTCACCTGCGCGCCCGATCGGTAACACAGTCTTCCATGGCGCGTATTAACCTCCGCTTCACCGCAGCATGGGCACCTCGCCGCCAGGAATTCCTCTATCCCCAGAAAACATCATCCCCGCCGTCACGAACTCTGATGCAGGGATGTTTCTAGCTGAGTCTACAGGCCTCGTCCTTAGGAAGGCGGTAGCCCCTGATCCCGATTGACTCCGTCGCCGGGCCTTGGCCAAGCCTCGCGTCTCCATCTCGACTTGTGAGTCGCCTGTTTCTCGCTGGGACGTCTCGGGGAACCGGTCCAGCGAAGCGACGTATCTCTCATAACGAACTCGGTTACCGTATTCTGCACAAGATAACACACCCACATAAGATACCACATCCCCCACAGAATACGACAACCCGGTGATAATTTTTGGGGCTCGAAATATAGCGCCTTAGTCTAATACCAAGTAATATGGCGACAGAAGATACCACACCCCCCACAGGATACCACACCCGGTGATAATATTTTCAAGCGCTCAAATGTATCACCGGGGGTGTGTTATCTTGTGTAGTCCATCTGAAAGAACACGGGCGCCGACACTTCACCGTAAAAGTTTGCCACGAACGGTGTAAGCGCCTGCACGCAGGTGGCTACCTCCGCAAGCATAGCAGTCCGCTTCACTGTGTTGAATGCGTTGGAGCAGTGGGTGAGGATCAGCCAGTTTTTTGCCTCGTGATGTACCCTTGCGCGTAGCGCTACCTTTTCCACCCCCCGTCGTACTCCGACTCCAAACTGTCTCGCTTCGCGGTTGACCTCCTCCAGCGGTGGTTGAGTAAAATTATTCTAACGACGTCAGCTGTGAGTTCGACAAATTAAAGGTCGATACTCATCTTTGCAAGCTGCGTACTATATCGACCGTCCGTCTTTAGTAAGTTTCATAAATATAAGATGACATTGTATTACGTTACAATAATGTATAACCAATTAACTACAAATAATTATTATCACGTCAAGCGGTCGCCATAGACGCATGCTACGGACGGTATCCCCAAGTGCATTTTTCTTAGGCTCGCCTTCCTTGAAGATATCTACAAATCGTTACCCAAAAACAAATACCTGAATGCCTGGTAGATAGGAAAAAAACATAAAGTGCAAGCCGACGAAAATACAATCCCATATGACTTATTATTATTAATACTATTCTTTTTTTGTCCTCCGACAATATAGCGTAGATGCCGTTCCGATGTAAATCGAATATCCTTCCATAAAGCAGCAGCAGTATACTGTATTACCTATGAAGTCGAATGATCGCACCATAAATCAGTGGTATCTTCCGCCAACCATGGATGCACGCGACGTACGGTAAAAGTGCACCCTTATTTTTTTCTTGTTCCTCTTCTGAGGCTCCTCACTTAAAGGAGCTCTTTGCCTTCTTAAGCCCCCCCCCCCAAAACAAAACCGGGTCAATAGTAATAGCGCTACAGCAGGAGCAATCACATTGGCTTTTAGGTACACAACGAAAAATGCTGCGAGCAAAAACAATGCTTTCTTTCGGACGAGTTTGGGGTTAAGAGGCTGCCCCGCCCTGACATATTCAGAGAGCGATCCAGCTGAAAAAAGGGCTTCCTCTATCGTCCTAGCGCGCGGCTCTAAAGGAACAAAAAACGACAAAATATTGCGAAAAAACAAATCTGCCGACGGCATCGGCTTTAAGGAGTCCCGCATTTCAGAAAAATAACAGTGTTGCCTACAAGTGCTACCTGGTGGTACACCTTTAGCGTCGCAGCCGTCCACGATCAAGCCGGATCAAAACGAGTCAGCTGACAACGTTGTCGGCACCACCTTCGCGCCTTGTCGCGTGAAAAACACGCACTGTTTTTCGTTGTCTGCCGCCCACGCTTCAGCAACGGTCGGGGTTGGGGAAGCGTCGTCGCTACCCTCGCGAGTGCTAACCTTGGCCGTGATCGATGGCAACAACAACATTTTTTTCCCCCCCGGAGAAAAGGGCGATTTTTGGCGCGGGGACAACGTAGCCTTTTTGCCTGAAGGAGCACGGGGCGAAAACGTCGATCTGTTCCCCGAAAACACGCGCGGCAGATTCTGTGACGTACACAGCTTCTGAACCATCGTGGCTACAGGCGAAGAAAAATTTTCCGGCGTCGGTCTTGTGAAGTGCACGGTGGCTACGAGACCCCCGATTCCTTCCAAGCTCTGCGCGGATCCCAGGAAACAAACGAAGCGGCACACAAAGGAAACGCGGGGTGATGGGTAGAATATTTTTTGCATGCAAGTAAGTGTACGTGTGAACATAATATCATGTGTTTGGCACCGCATACTGCTGCTGCCCCAGGTGTCCCCAGCGTATATAAATCTCTACACGAAGCGAAAACTTACAAAAAAAACATTTCTTGACGGTGAGTCGGGTTTTCGCTAGTGTAAGTGCGCATGAAAAGCAGCATCATTATCATTGCCCTCCGAAAATAATGCGTGCAAGTCGTTCGGATATAAATCGACTATCCTTTCATAAAGCAGTAGTATCTCTCCTACGACCCTCTGCCAACTATTTCCCCATTTCGTTTTCCCACATATCTTTTCAATTTTAGCTACTACCGATATAGTCTATCCTAATCCTCATCAACGTTCCATCCCCAGGTCATTGGCCGCAGTCCTCCGGCTTCTTCCTCCCTCCCCGTCGCGGCCGTGTGTTTGGCACCGCATGCTGTTGTGTCAGGGTCGTCGCCGTCACGGCCGTTGTCGTTGTCATCGAACGCGTGCTTGGATAGGGGTGGTGTCCAGCTTGTCTCCGAGTCATTTATTATGACGTTCGGGAAACTATCGTATGGCGTCGACTGGTTTACAAAAATATCGTTCTTTGCATGACACATGCCGCGCACGGTAGGCGTGCGCCGTTTTTTTTTTGCTGACGGGCGCCCCAGTAGAGCTTACCACTTTTTCGAGACGATGGTTAACGAACACTGTGTACGAGACGAAGGGGATTTCACCCTACATTGGTTGGTTGCGTTTCATTGGGTTAGGGTCAGGGTATATATAGTTTAAAGAATAATTTACCCATTTTCTCGAAAAAGCGGTAAGGTAGCCTCGGAGCACCCCGCTTCAGGAGCTCTATTCTCCACCACCAAAAAGTTTTTTTTTCTTCTCTATGAAACTGACAACAAGTGCTTTCTTTTGCGATGAACAGAGCCCGTGGCATTAGTGTACACGCCACAATCGTTTTGCGAAACAAGACGACTTACAATCCGAAATTTCGGGGTCAAGGAGACCCGTCGCTCAGAGAAATAAATAGCCAAAAAGGGGTATACCTTCATACCGACATCGTGGCATGCGTCGTTATATCTACAGTAAGTAGTAGTGCCAATAAAGGGGTTGCTCATCGGGTTGCACTTTCCGCTTTTTTTTGCCAGTGTATTGGTTTTTGGGTTCGGCGTGGACCTTCTCGGACGAAGAGCCTCAGGAAAGTTTCGGGTGCACCCACACATTGTAGCGCGCTTCATGGTATTGTTTTCGCCGTCGCCGCCGCTAGCAGCATCAACCAGGCCGAGCAGAGGACGCACACTGTGGCAGCGGTGCACCATTTTTTTTCTTCTGAGACTTCTCTTTGACGGGTTCTATACATCCCGACCCATAAAGCTGATCTGCAGGTGAAGAGAAGTGCTATAATACTAGATGGTCGAACGCATGGACCAGGTATGCAAAACACTAATCATTGACGCGTGCTAAGGTAGAGGTGCACCCTTTTATTTTTGGCTTCTAAGGCGGCTTGCTTGAAGAGCTCTTAGACCTCACCCGAAAACTGACTGTACGCGGAGCAAATTAAAAGTGCCATTTGATGAACAGACAAATGGCCCGAGGCAAAAAAAAACGTGAATAATATTGCCAAACAAAAACGGCAGTCCGACGAGTTTGGGTTAAGATTGGTTCAGGAGCTCCGCGTGATTCAGAAAACGGTTTGACCAGAAAAAGGTATACCATATTACCTCTATCTCAGAGCACGCGTCGGACTACTATTTTGTATGTTGCCGACGTTCTACGCCATATTCACAGCGGAAAGAAAGGCCAAGCATCTTTTTAAGGGTGCTGCAGCAAGCATGTCGTGGCCTGCTTCGAAAATGTGATTGACGTATTCCTTTGAGCCGCATGCCTTCAACTCTTATGTTTTCATTGCAATACAATTGACGTATATAGTATACACCGGCCGTGGATTATACACGATCAAAGTTTCGCCCTTTTTTGTCTGGCAGGGATTTTGAAGAGATTTAATTCGACGCACGTGTCAGATCAGGAGGTTTTGCAAATGTCCCGGGTCGGGTCGGGTCGGGTTAGGTCAGATGTTGACAGCTCCAATTACACGCGGGTCAGGTTGGGTCAAACCCGATCCGACCCAGCCCGACCCAGCCCAACCGCACCGGACCCGACCCGACCCGACCCGACCCGACCCGACCCGACCCGACCCGAACCGACCCGACCCGACCCGACCCGACCCGACCCGACCCGACCCGACCCGACCCGACCCGACCCGACCCGACCCGACCCGACCCGACCCGACCCGACCCGACCCGACCCGACCCGACCGACCTAACCCAACCCAACCGGACCGATCCAACCCAACCCGACTCGACCAGATCCGACCCAAGAAAAAATTATATTAGGAAACGAAAAACATTGTAGGAAAACGTATTTTTTGACGAATAATTTAGCTGTTTTATCATGGGTTAGGTTGGGCTTGGATTGTCACTTTTTGACGGTAATTCCATAACCCAAGGCCAGCCAACCCACCCCCGCCTTGGTACGAGGGGGACCTTGCGGCAAGGGAATAGGTTCGAAAAATATATACTTCGTATATGCATTGTTTTTTTTGTACAGGAAAACGTATTTCTCGAACACTTTTTTTTTGTGAATTTTTTCGTGGGTAAGGTTGTGGCCTTGGAATGTGGCGTTCAACGGTTTCAATACTATTTCTTATATGTTTTTTTCCTACCCAACTTCTATCCCACCAAAGTTGGTACATCGCAAAAACCGTATTATTGAAAGGGTTTGAATCCGCGATGCTACCTATAGTTCCTTTGGTCCCTACGGTTACTTATTCCGGTTTGAGTAAGAAACTGCATGCCTACGTGTCAGTTGGAAGTCCCCCTGAATATTCCTGTATGGTCCAGTCACCACATGGCTCAGCCACCACAGCGCGTCAACTCACCATGACCGTAAAGGGGATTATGGGGGTCCATCGACCGATCTGTGTCAGCTCCAGCACCCCAACAGCAGCGTTGTAGCCAAAGGACATTACGAGGAACACGCAGAACTGTCTCCGAATTGTCGCCTTTACCCTGTCGTGCCAGGCCTTGGGTCCCTATGGGAAGGTACATAGCACAGATCAGACAGATCAGATCAGGTAGATCTAACAGGTATGAGCCCTATTCATGATCATGTCTTTCGGATCGTGATCTACGTTTGTCAGAGAAGGTAGATGCCTGATCTATTAGAAACTACGAGGCCTATAGATCATGCTGCCGGGTGAAAACTGAACAATCTGGATAGATCCCTGATCTACGTGATCTGCATGACATATGGCTTATATATCATATTGTCGGGCGAGAGCCGGATGTTTTTTGTTTTTTGTTTCAGCTCATCCCGTCTGTTATCTTCGCACTTTTCCTTTCTCCTTATCCCCCCCTAGACGTAACTCAGATGCGGGGGGGTCAGTAAGCAGGCTCTTCGCCCTCCTCCCCAATACGGCACGTGCCGTGATCAATATAGACCTCTGGTCTATCTACTCCGTATGATCTGCATGGCCTATCTGCCATGTTGCCAGGCGAGAAACGGGCGATGTGTATAACCTAGCGCTTGTTTCCTGAGTTGGATCTGTACAACACAGATCCCGCATGGCATACCATGACAGACACGGGGTCTAGATGATCTAGATCGTGACCTGTCGGATGTGTGCAACATGCTGAATTTAAAGGTGAGGAGAGTTGCGGGGGGGAAGGGGTGTGGTCACTGTCATGCTTGACCGTAGTCGTAAGACCGCGTACCCTCGAATCCTAGCAATGCCGGAACGGAGCACGTCGGGTTTTCACCGACAAGGCAGGCATTGCTTGCACCAAGCGCGAGTTTTTGGCGGGGGGGAGGTGAACCAAATACCCTGCGCGATATAGATCAAAACAGTTTTTTTTTTACCTCTGGTTGGTGCATACTCGGCGCACACATGGCGAATATCACACGCATCCCTGACGTTCCGTTCTTGAATAGTATTTTTCAACACACAGTGGGGAGGGTCCAATAGTGCCGGCATGTGCCAGAACTAGGGCTATGAGTCGGCAATAATTCACGACCTGTAACTAATCGGTAAGTAAGTGCCGCAAGCCAGCTAATTTCCTTCGGTCGGCAAGTCGGCTGGCCATCAGCGGCAAGTCGGCTGGCGAAACCAGCTGATGGCCAGCCGACTTACCGACTTAAGCCAGGCGAGCCAAGTTGCCCCCGCCCGGCAGAAGAGGGCTCCCCAAAAACTCACAAAAAAAAATCCCGCATTAAGCACTCGTTCCTACGAGTATGAAAATCCAGTAAGTCGGATAGTCGGCAATAGTCGACACCTTCGGGAAGCGACTAAATATTGGTCCGACTAATAATTAGTTGGTGACTTAAGTCGTACCGACTCACAACTCCAGCCAGTCCAATATACGGGCACTACTCAGGGCACCGGCATCAATTGAGAAATCCGTCATTCGGAAAACATTTAACCCAAGCTCTGATGAACCTACAGTAGGACGCCTTCTGTACAAACCGAGATTCTACCCCCGCCTCACTTTGCTGGTATTGGGTTCGTCCTATACTAACAAAATTGGATTTTCGTATACGCTACCAAGCTACGTACTGGTACGTACTTAGGGGACTATATACCGCAACGATGCTATAACACGCATGATGGCATGATGCTTCCGCGTGTAATACGTGCTACCAGAATGCTGTGTTATCCGGCATTGAACAGATGTACAGCTGAAATGAATATCATCTCTACGATAGTGTGTTGACACTCTGTCCTGTTGACAACGCCATTTTGAGGGTCTCCGGTCAGAGGATCAGGGTCGTCCGTTTGACGCCTGTGATAGAAGATTAATCCGATTAGACTACCCACATACCACCCCGATACAGCCTCATATCATAAACGCCAGAAAAACTATGCAGACCTTCCCTGCTGACCAAGGCTACGGTAGGGGGGGTACCCCCATTTTCACTGGTGTGTTTGAGCCACTCGCACGAGTAGCTCTGTGTCCTACGGATGAAGATGGTTTAGGTACTTCGTTTGGCGCAGCTTAGATCACCTTTGCATTGCGGATTGATTTCGTCAATGTGAAACATAAAGAAAACGTAAGATTGCATAGGAACAAAGGGGTTACTCGCGCGAGTGACTCCTAGCCACTGAAATAAAAGCCCCAAAAGGGGACCCCCCTACCGTAGCCTGGGTCTGCTAATGATGACGCCATTTTGTTGAGGCATTACAACGGGTGGCTCTCAATAGTGCCGGTTGCATAGTGCCGTTGCTCTCTATCGTGCCGGCTGAATAGTGCCACTGATTTATGTAGTGCTGGTTGAATAGTGTCACCGCTATCTGTGTTGCCGGTTGAATAGTGCCACTTCTCTCCCTAGTGCCGGTTAAACAGTGTCATAGCTCTCTGTAGTGCCGGTTGAATAGCGCCACTGCTCTCTTTAGTGTCGATTGAATATTGCCCTCCCGCTCTCTGTAGTGCGGGTTGAATAGTTTTACTGATCTCCATAGTGCCGATTGAATAGTGCCACTGCTCTTTATAGTGCCGGTTTAATAGTGCCACTGATCTCTGTAGTGCCAATGAAATCCCTTAGCTCAACTTGAACTATGTTCGTATAAGTAACTATATTGGCCCTATTCCCAATAGTGCCGGTTAATAGTGCCGGTGAATAGTGGTGGTGCCCTGAATAGTGCCGATATTGTTGCGCTAGCAGATGCCGGTGCCATGGGGAGCCCCAAGTTGTAGAGGGTGCTAATTGTAGTCCGTTCAACTACTGATAAAAGGGCAATCGATTGGCTATGGTACCACCCAAATCAGGCCTTGTAACACCAGCAACATTATTAGGTACAACGTTCCCGCAGTTAGTTATTTCATGCTAATTCAAAGGCACTAATCATTTTCCGCTATCTAAGCAGACGGTATGCCCATCTTCCCACCTACCTGGAGCCTAGCCATATTGACGGCTTTTTGGAGCTGCATGACCATGGCGACATTCGCCCCGACCTGGCCGTTTCCGAAATAAAAAAACGGGAGATCGAGGGGGGTCAATCGTCCATTGTTCCTGTTCAACCGAATACTCCGCGCCAATGCTCACTAATGTCTCCCATTGTGCAAGAACCTGGACGGGAGAAAAGAATCACTTGTAAAGACCGATGACAATGGAAAGCCGATAGTTTGGCCAAAAAGTTTGCAAAGTTTTTTGGGGTTATTTGCTGAAAGATTCCGGGTAACGTCGCTATGGGGAAAAAACGCCCAATATATTTTTTCTGTCTCTTTCTTTTGGTCATGTTGTCCGACAGGTCAATCTATCTGTTTGTCATCAAGCCTTGATCAACCCTGCTCACCAACCACGATTGACCTTCAATCTCGAGATAGAGACAACCCATGTTCACCCCTCTTCATTCCGGGCAAGGCCATATGAGTGTAGGCGACAGCGCTGAAGAGTTCATCTCGACCCATGCCCTAGGGCTCGAGAGGTTGCTTGTGTTGTCCTGTGATCTTCCGTCACATCGTCTCAAAATTCTGTTTTTCGCTCGTTTGGAGACGATAGAGAGTTTTTGTCTGAGTTTTCTACATACCAGCCGGCAAATGTGTTTTTAACAGAAGACTGGTCGGCGCCGGCCACAAATCACCGGCCATAGAGTGAGCTCTGTACACCAAGGGGGGGTCGGAGCCCCTAACGAGCTCGCCACGTTCTGAGCTCACGACGCTGTTGTTGATTTCATCGAACGAAGTGTGTGGAGAACACGAATTTGCGCCGCGTCTAATCCAAGATCTGCTTGAGAATTCTCAGGCCGATGTTGGCCAAGATCGCCGCGAGAAATCGTTTTTTCCCGGGATTCTAGAAAGATTCAAAAAATAATCCACCAAATTGGGTCCATAGGCGGCCGTGCAGGCAAAGTTTGGCTGGGATCTTCGGAACTGTCAAAACTCTTTGGCCTTCCAGTGTCACCGGTCTAATAGTGCTGTTACGGGGGACCACAGTAACCAGAAACCAAGAGAAGGGGAAGCATTTTGGCCCAAAGTGATTTAGGTGGGGTCAAAGTGATTTATGGTGGTTGCCCTTGGATTGTGACGTTCGACGGTTTCAATACTGTTTGTGACATGTTTTCCTACCCAACTCCTACCCAACTCCTATCCAACTCCTACCCAATCACCCAGTTGGCGACAGGGGTAACACTTTTTTTTGTCAAATATCCCGCCGACGACGCCATATGTGAAGCTGTGCCCGAGGGATGAGAGGCGGTCGGTGCTGGGCACGATCTCTCCCGTCGTGGTTCGCTGTATCTCACTCACGTCCTCCAGGTAGGTAATTACCTCAGCTCCCATGAATAAAATTAGAACACGGGAAGCAAGGTAGTGGGCGATGAGGGGATATTTCGAGGTACGTCTCGATCGAGCACCATTTCTTTTTCCTGTAGGTATGTCTGTCTGAAAAGTCACATCCCATGATCTACTGATCCCACAACACAAACCTTCGTATATACGACCGAGTGTTGTATTACACTATCATTTACCATTCTTATTTTTGTCCTCCGACAATGTTGCGTAGATGCCGTTCCGATTTAAATCGAATATCCTTCCGTAAAGCAGTAGTATCTACAACCTTCCGTCAACCGTTTACCCCATTACTCTTAAGTCTTCGTATAAAACCAGGCCATGGGGATTGTTCATCGGGTTTTTTCGCGCTTTCACATTTTTTCACGATCAACCAGGTTTTGGATTCGGTGCAGTGCAGCACGGAACGGATATCTTCAAATGAGGGAGGAGCCACAATAGAGCACTTGCAGGATACACCGCTATCGTTTGCAACACGCGATTACCGGCACGACCAGGGTGTAAACGTCACCCCACCAACGGCGACGAGTGGCATACCGCCCAGGTGTATCGTGCCCCATCAGCTACTTAAAATCGCTCTGTGAGCATTGCGCCGGGTCGTTGCCCGCAGAGCGCAAGTTGCCTGCTCGTTTTGTGTCGTGGTTACCTTTGTGGCACTGTTTTCGAGGAGAGGAAAATACCAGGGATATATATATCCCGCATCTATTCATGTCAAGTTTTTCTCCTCGTTGTGTTGTAGTTTAGAAGCCGGCGTCCCCGGCGGTTCAATAGCAACCGCGTAATTACTGAGATCGAGGTATTGAGTTCGAGCCCCGCAAGGGGCTCTTTCTTACAAATTTGAAGACAAGCCGAAAATGTGCGAGGGCGCGAGTTCGATGCAAATCGACGAGCATAAAAAGCTCAGAAGAAGCGGGCATACCCTATGCGCAATACAAACGAAGGCACGTACTGGGGGGGGGGGGGGGAAGGGGGGACATCTGTGACCACGGCTTGTTCGGAACGTCGCCGAGGATACAACGTCTTACTAGTTGTGCTGGGAAGTAAAATTGATGGTAAAAATGGAAGGTTTTGACGGCGCTACGGTACGACTATTTGGTGGCACGATTACACAGGGGGGCTCACGATCCAAAAGGGAACACGACACCGCACTCACTCATGGAAAGAAAAAAACAAACAAACCACAGATGTTTGGGATTTCTGTACGTACGATTCACAAAAAAATAGTACTGTTTGTCTTGGTTGATTTTTACTTGTTTTTGATATACCCCCCTGGCTACCTCTCGGAAAAAGCATTGCGGTGTCCCATTTGATTTTGAGCGCGTCGCTGCCAAACCGGGAATATCACAGTATAAATTTCCCAATACAATAATGCCATTTTACTACTGGAACTCCCTAACATCATCAAGCTGCTGTCACTTCTGTATCATATCCAAGTACAATCAACACCCCCTGTCACGGCTCACCATCAGCGGGGTGGAACACAGCGTAGATGCGTGCAATATCGTCACGAGACGCCGCTGATTGAAGATCATCGACATGGGCCCCACGAGAGCAAACAGTGCCATGTTCGACAGCCCCATTTTCACGAAAAGATGCTTCTCTTCTCCGTCCCGTTTTAGCTTGGCCATGACGGTATCCTGGCCCAGCGTCTGCCGCAAAAGGCGCGTTGCCCGCGTTCGTGCAGTAAGACATAGGTTTATATCCATTGTACTCTCGCAATGATTTCGACACAATTGGACGTTTTTTAAGATAGCATCATGTATGTGGCATAATCGAGGGGTTTCTGCGAAAAAGTAGCAAAATAAGTGGATTTTTTTTGGAGCATAACCAGCGAAGCGGGCATAATAAATGGGTGAAAATCATGAAACATAAACGTATAGTCTATTTTGAAAAAAGCAAATACATTTAGGAAATAAAGAGCATAATTAATCTAAACCTATTGCAGTAAAACTCGCGGAACACACAGCATCTGCCACAAAGTGTATTGCACGCGTTGATGCAAAAAACCTCGCGCGCCGTGTGAAGGTTATAGAAGAACTTTGACTAAGCGGTCTAATGGATAGTACATATAGTGGTAGAATGTACGCGTGATAAGCGTAAATTCGATATTTCAATCGATCCAGGCCCCAGAAGACGTTATTTGTATAAAATTAATAAGTTGACATTAAGGTAAAGTTTTTTAACCGGTCCTTTTCGTCTAATAATGGTCAGGACGTTGCCCTTTCACGGCGAAAATACGGGTTCAATTCCCGTAACAAGGATTAATTGATGATACCCAACAGGGCGTCTTGTGGCTCCATTGTATCTGTGATGCGCAGCTCGTTGAAATAAATCCCTCAACGTGTGTAACCGGTGTGCGGAATTACAAAGCACAAGACGTGTTCACAGCCGGCAGCGCGCATGGGATTAGACGTACGCGTCCTAGCCACAGCTGCCGTGCTGTTTTGGAGGGCTTAATACGGTGCTTACGGACTACGAGGTACCAATTTTGATAGAGTAGGAGTTAGATAGGAAAACATATCAGTAATGGTGTTGAAAATACTCGGGCACAGAGATATTCCACCGGAGATTATTATGGAGTTTTGTATTTTGCGTTAGGCATGAGGTACGTACGCGTTACAGATACGCGCGAGCTAGTTGGATGCTTGTTGATTGTGCAGCGGGGGCTGCTGAATACACGGAGAACATAGCAACTAGTGAATTCGTGGCGTAAATAGCAACCCATCTACATTCGTGATGCAGTCGAAACCATGCAGAATGCTTGACGCAGAAACTTCACGTTTGGATATCTGTGTAGTCGGCTTATTATATACGTGCAACATCTGGTCGTAGTGACATCAGGGTGAATGAAGGGCTGTACAAGGGAGAATGTGAACCGCTCTAATGGTAGGAGTGTCCGCTGTGATAGCTAGTCTGTTATTTGACGCGAGCTCAAGGGTGACTAGCCTTTCCAAGACTGGCAGGTTGCCCGATACGGCAAGCTAGCCAATCACGACAGGACATCAAATGTGGTGCGGTGTCTATCATTGATCGGCGAATACTTCAGAAGCTCTGCTGCCTGTATACGGAGGCATGATTTGAGCGATCGGTATTGTGTTATTTTGTTTTTAATGCTTTGGACCAGTAACTGCAGTACCTACTTTTCGGAGGGGTATGAGCAGTGGAGGTCAATTTGGAGGTATCCTTGGATAAACTATGCACACAAGGCTGCCTATCTATTGCCTTATCGGAGGTCTACCTCTGGTGGTGGATTTGTGATGTGTGCTGGTGTTTTCTGTACCGTTTTTCTCTAGGAAGCAGACACGCGTTGCGCTGTCGTCTATGGAATAGAGCGTGACCAACGGGGTGTTTTGACATTTTCCACGTTCGTCAGCAGAGTAACATGCATGCTGATTCTCTCGCTAAACCGTTGCACCCAGAGGCGTTTTCGTCCTTTGCGTTCGCCCGTGGGGGGTATTTAGCAGAGGGGCTGCTAGGGCTCGATACGATTTTGAGAAATTTTTCTTTCGGATACGTGCTTTTGCCTTGCTCTTTCTTACGGAGTACACAACAGGGAGGCCGACGTAATCTGGCGATGGGGTTTCATGTGAAGACGGTGCCATTGATTCTGCTTGAAGGTTTTCCTAGCAGATTCTCGTTTGCTGGGGATTTCCCTCGACCAAGGAGACGGGGCGACGTTTTTTCAGTAGGTAGGGGTCACTCGCGCCGGTGACTCCCCCGTTCGTTCACGGCGTCAATGTTTCGTGCTGGCTCTATTTTTTCGATGCGAAACCGCAAAAGGGTCGATTAGCTACGCTGCGCCAAACAAAATCGCCTAAAGGATTTTTGTGGGTTAGGTTACAGAGGCACTCGGGGTGAGTGACTCAAATCTTATAGTGAAGCAGAGGGTGTGATACTACTAATGATAGAGTATGGTACTACATTACAGTAGCCTTTTACCCGAGGCGTTGTACGATAAAGGTTCACCACTATTCTTCTGAGGTTTACTCAATTAGAGAGCTTAAGGCCTCTCTCCCCCAAAAAAAACTGATTCGGAGAAACACAAAACTGCTATGTACCACCGGATGAAAAATCCCATGGCCTAGATACATACAACGAGAACCGTGCAAAAAAAAAAATGGCGTTTTTTTTCGACGATTTTGTGTTGAGGAGCGGGCCCCGTCGTTCAGAACACATTCTTGCCAAAAAACGGTATACCTTAATACCTCTATCGTCAACAAAAGGTATACCTTAATAAATTCAGAACACATTTTAGCCAAAAAGGGTATACCTCTACCGTAGCGTACGTAGCCTTTACCCCTTCCCATAGTAGTTGTTGTCTTATTTCAAATGAGAGAGACGCGAGCCACGGGAGAGGCATACCCTTTTGTGGCGATAATTTGATATTAATGTATTAATGTATACCGTTTTTTGGATATATAGTTATTAATGTATACCGTTTTTTGGCAATAATGTGTTCTGAATGTATCAAGGCATACCGTTTTTTGGCGATAGAGGTTTGAGGTGTACCGTTTTTGGCAATAATGTGTTCTGAACGACGGGGCCCGCTCCTTAACCAGAAATCGTCGGGATAATACCCCATTTTTTTTTTGCACGGTTCTCGTTGTTTGTATCTAGGCCATGGGATTTTTCATCCGGTGGTACATAGCAGTTTTGCTGTTCTCCAAAATTAGCTTTCGGGAGAATCATGTCTTAAGCTCCAAAAATGAGGAACATCAGAAAAAACAATGGTTGGTGGACCTTTATTGTAGCTAGCACCCGTCGAGATTGGTACTGAACCTGAGATTGAGACATTTCGTGTTGTTGGGTTTGCCATTCTACCTGGGCAACTCTTGAATTTTGATGGTGCACACATGCAATATCATGCATTCGATTGATGAGTCGATTGAGTCGATTGAGTCGATTGATTTGATAAGCTCGACAGTGAAAAGGGACACCGGTTGTAACGGAATTTCACTGCACAAGCTTGAGTCAGGAGATATCCTAAGGATAGGATATCCTAGTAACCATATTGGTGTTCAGGTTGCCGTTTTACCGTGGCAGTTATTGAGAATGCTATTTGGGATTGCCGTTTCACCCTGGCAACTAACAGCTTTGTTGATGGAATTTGGGGTGTGCCGTTTTCCCTGACCATCTGTGTCAAGTTGTTCGGGACCTGTTGTACCTTTCACCGAGTAGGGGAGCTGTTGTTTGTGATACTGCCGTTTCAGATACTGGTCTACCGATATTTGGTGTTTCTATTGTACGCGGAAGGGTTATTGATATACGTTTGAGTCTTCTTGAGGTGGATGGCTTACCTGCGGGAGGCAGTCCAGTTGCTAATAAGATACAACCCGGGTGCGTGATATAATGATGCCACCCGTACATGTGGCCGAGGGGAAACCGCGACGAAAAGGTACGGCTCACTCGCGTGTGTACGTATGCGGAGTTTGTGATAATCTGGTACAGCTTCTCCTTGATCTCTGTGTGTGGGGCTTGAGGCTGCAAGCGGTGGTGCGATATTCTACAGTCTCTCTTCGACAATCATGGTGTGACCGCGCTTGCGCGCAGGGCATGCGTTCAACAGCGGGTGATGAAGTGACATTATGAAGATGTCATCATCATCATCATCATCATCATTCTCTGTCCCATAAGTCTGTATCGTCATGGACGTACGAGCCCTTAACCGTGCCCGATGTCTTGGGCGATGGTTTTTTCGAAATCTTCTCGAGCGTTTTCCGAGTTGAATCCTTTCCTTTTCTTTTTTCGTTCGCGCATTACCCTGCACGGGTCAACGGCTGAGAAAAAAGCACAGTCGACCCGAAAACGGCCATATTACGCCCCATGCTAGGAAAATCAGGGGGGAAAAACACCGAACGAAAAAAAGTTAGTCGTCCTCCTCGTCATCGGAACTCGACGCCAGAAAGTCCCAAGCCGTTTTGAAGGACTCCTCATCGTAATTTACTTCCCTCTCCAACGTTCCTGCCTTCTGCCGCACCCTCACGCCGGTATGTTCCACGCTAAAGTAAAGTCGTTATCACCCAACTTACGGAGTGTTTGGTTGTAAACCGTGAAGAGGCTTTGCCACACCCTCTCTAACGTGTCACCGTCGTACTCTTTTCGTACTGCTGGAAGATAGGCTGCACCAACTCGTCTACCGTTCCCGCGTTCACCCCCCACACCCTTGACTTTAGAGACGCTGTCGAAACACCGTAGCGTTTGCAGAGAGGGCCCAGCGAACCCTTGGGCACCCTCAACTTGCCCTCGGAATAGCAAGCGCAATCTCCAACACAATTGCATAACGGCTGCCCAAAGATAGCTCACCTCCCGCTCTGCGAGGTGGGGGGGGTGTCTGGGGGCAAATCCATCGCAATTGTGGAGACCGGGGGCATGCCCAGGGGCCGAATTGGTTTATAAAAAAATGCTCAAAACCATTCTAAACAAATTCCCAAAACTAGGCGTATTTTAACTCAATGTTGTATTGAAAAATCGTGTTTTTTGTGTTTGTTTATTCCTCAGCTTCGCCTGAGCTTCATCTTTCCAACGAACCCAAGGCCATGACCTGCGTCAACACCGTTATACCCGAACGACTTCACGCCTACCACGGTACAAACTTATGGGACAGTGGAAGCAACAATACTGATCACAACCATAATGGTCAAATGACAAAGACAAGCAACAAATGAGTACCCCCCCCGCTCTCCACCGTCCACATGCCTTTTGTTTTCTTCGTTTTTACCTGTGCCGGCAGGCTGTGCAACCAAAGCTCCAACAATTGCACGCACGCGAAGATGATGAGGGGAAACCCTCCGGTGTAGTACACGTAGAACATCCCATCGTCCCACAAGGACGCCTCTCCCCTCCGGGCCAGGGCGACGGAGGATACCGTGGTGACCAGCACGCCCGACAAGCTTCCCATCCATCCACATGACGAGTGCATGAAGTGTGCGGAGGGGAATGGAATCAATTCTTGCTAATTTAAGACGTTACGAGTCGTGGTCCCTCGTTAGTGCGGTGTCTTGCCAGACGACGATAACCACACTAAACTGGCACCCCGCACTATCGAGGAATAGTGTCGTACAGTTTGTAATACGTAGGACAAGCAAGGTCGTGACAAGCCTTCTCAACGCACTAAACTGGGGCATCGCGCTAAAGGGTACCGCACCAACGCGGAACCACGACTTGTGTTGTTGTTGTTGTTGTTGTTGTTGTTGTTGTTGTTGTTGTCGTTGTTGTTGTTGGTGGTGGTGGTGGTGGTGTTGTTGTTGTTGTTGTTGTTGCTATTGTTATGTTTCGCGTCCGACAATGTGCGGCAATGAGCTTCGTGTCGATACATTTCTGCCGCTAACCGGAAGGATGATCGATTTCTATCGGAACGAAATGCACGCTGCAGCAGTGTTGGTGGGCAAAAACACAAAACAAATACCAAAGTTCTGCCTTCGAGAGGAGACGCGTGCTACAATAGAGGTATGCCTTTTTTGGCGAAAATGGTTTATCAAGGACGGGGCTCCTTAACCTACTAATACTATCGCAAGAAAACACGCCCCATTTTTATTGCATGACGTTCTCGTTCCATACCTAGGCCTAGGTATTTTTCATCCGCGATAAAGCAGGTTTTATTATTTTTGTCAAAATCGGTTTTTGGGTTAAGAAGGGCATGTCTTAAGCTCCCATATTGAAGAACCTCAGAAAAAAAAGGTTCACCCCGATCGTAGCACGCGTCAGGGAAAGACGATGTTGAATGTACCGCACCACAGTAGTTCCCCAGATAAAGCGAAAAAGGGGAGGTTGACAACACCAATGGAAAAGAAGGAGGACGATAAAACCGACGCAAAGGAGGGGGGAGGCAACACCGACGGAAACGAGGAGGGTGATAAAACCGACGGAAACGAGGCGTGAGTTACTACCGACGGAGACAAGGAGGGCGACAATACCGACGGAAAAAAGAGGGCGACTATTGCGACGGAAAAGAAGACGGCGATACTGTAAATACAACGGGAATCAGGAGAGAGAGAGATGATACCAACGGAGAAGAGGGGGGAGACAAGTCGAACGGAAAATAGTGAAGAGACCATGCCGACGGAAAGGAGGAGAGAGGCAGTCCCGGCAGAAGCAAAGAGGACCAAAACACTGACGGAAAGGGGGAAGTAGACGTCATCAGCGGAAAGGGGGAGGGAAGAAACACCGACAGGGTGATAAAGCCGACCGGAAGAGGGAGGGAGACAATGCCAACCAAAAAGCGGAGGTCGATAGCCGCCGCGAACATGAAGAGCAAAATACAATACCGACGGAGAAGAGGAGAGCGATAAAACCAACTAAAAAGAAGAGACAACATACCGATGGAAAGGAAGGCGATTGCAATACCGACGGAAAGGAAGGGGGTGGCAATCCGACAGAAGCGAGGAGGATCAAAAAGCTCACGGGAAGGAGGAAAGAAAGAGGGCGACAATACCGACGGAAAGAGAGGGGGTGGTTAATATCAACGGAGACGAGGAGGTCGAAAACACTGACATTCAACACATACGGACGTTATTAACCTGCAGATCGCAGGAATGGTAGTGCTAGGAAGTACAGTACAGACACGTACCGCCCGAATACGCACCCTTCCACATGTTGGGCGCTGGAGTTTACAAGTTGGGCAATGAGCTTTTAAAAACGAAAAAGGTTTTTCCGCTCAAAGCTCTAATAGGACCCAAGACGCAAATTCGACGACAGATCACGCGCCATGACGGTCACCAAAGAGATACACACCGTACACAACACGGGTGGTGATGTCGTTCCCCCCTCCCCCCCCCCGCTCTCCTCCTTCCCCCCCCCCCCCCCTCCCCCACTCGCCCTTTCCCCCTTCCCCCCCGCCTTCCCTCTCCCCCACCCCCCTCTCCTCTCTCCCTCACCCCCCCCCTCCCCCCCCCCCCTTCCCCTTTCCCTTTCCCCTCTTCCCTCTCACCTCAACGATATCAATATTCGTCGACGTATCGTGTTTTTTGGCGAGCGCCTGACCTTTTGTTGTAAACAGCGACTGCGAAGCACATGACCCAAGAAGAACACCGTCGATGCCGCTCCTACCAATGCTAGGACTGCATAAAAGATCGTAATAGCCTGGCCGAAGAAAGCCGAAGAAAGGTCAGCAATCAACATGGAGATATTTAGTTGCGTACCTGGTAGCTATCGTACAAGTTCTATCCGTCGAGCTACTGCAGCCACGCTACTGAGGCGTTTCTTTACCGGCCTTGACGGAGAACACCCTATAATACCTCGACAGTTAGTAAAACTAGAACAACGTATACTTCGAGTAGCATTTTGTGTTTGTCGTAGCCGTAGGTTCTGACTTACATAGTCCTCCCCAATACTGGCGCGTACATACAACGCCTTTCCCTGATATTGCCTATTAATGAGTATTAAACACGACACACATATCGGATATCGCGGAGACTCATCCACGCCCGGTGAAATTCCATGGTAGGTGCTTTTTCGGGCTAAAATATCTCGTGAATTCCCGTGGCGGCCAGTTCCCGCGGGATTTTTCGCCCGTGATGTCCGATTCCCGTACAAAAAAAAACACGAAATATCCCGTGGTGGCTAGCTCCCGCGGGGAGGATTCCCGTAGCGGCCAGTTCCCGTAGAAGAAAGCCGGTGAATCCCGTAGTGGCTCATTCCCGCAGGAAAAATTCCCAACATCAAGAATCGTTCCCCTAGAAGCTTGCATCGAAATACATACGGAGGCGTTCATCGAAATAAGGAGGCGTTCTGTCACCTCCATGGAAACTGATATAAACGGAGTACGAAAAACATGCAAAACTTGATCCAAATTTCCATTTTCTTTGTCATTTACTTGGAAATCGTTTTTTATGGTGGGGAGGGGGGAATTGGAAAGTTTCGACACAAGCTTGCTTGCGATAAGAATGTGAACTTGCTTTGTAGGTACCTGGTGTATGTGGTCAAGAAAAGTGCACTCTAAGTGTTAGCATTCACGCTCCGATCTGACTCATCACCTTTTTGGAGACACAGCTCGGACTGCCGAAGGAGTCGCGGGAAACGAAGCCTTCATCGCACTGGCACGTATCCGCCACCGATGCATCATCGCCTGTGATGCAGGTACCCTCTCCTCCCCACAGGGGATGCCTGCACGAGTAGACACATTCCCCCCCGTACATGCCTGCTTATCTCTATGGAGGTGGTGCTGCTTGCTGCGATTGATTCTCTCTGCCCACAGAAATAACCTCCTCCGTTGAGATGGCAGGCAGCGATCGATGTTGCTCTGTGATTCTCTCTGCCCAGGTAATCACCGCCCGTTGAACCCGCTTTGACTACCTCTGCGTAGAGAATCGGATGTTGCTGCTGTGTTCCCGTGCGAAGATAAACACCGTCCGTTGATGAGCTACCCCTGCAGACAGATGACAGGGGCAATGTACTCCTCTCGCTTTGAAGCTTTTACTTGTATTTCCAGGAGGCGGTGTGTTTTACTTGAGTCTCCAGCAGAGTGGCCTTCTTTCTTGCACATGTGTGATAGGTCTCGGCTATCCTGATGCCTTGCCTATCCAACAGCGACCAGGTTGCGGGCGGGGAGAGAAAGAACCCCAACCTGTCCAGCGCTGCTTCGGCGAGAGTATACCCAGCGGGCAAGTTTCAACTCACATAGCAGTTTCAGCCTAACGTACGCGGTGAGCGCCAAAGCACCAACGGCGATTTTCGGCTCTCAGCACATACTGTACCGGTGTGGGTATTCTTTCACGTACCAGTATTCTTCTTATTTGTGCAACAACGGCGCGTTTTGTCGGCTTTTTGTCGCTCTGAACTTGCCTGTGGCGGCTCTTCTTATTGTAGGCTCGCGGTGGTTGCTGTGAGGGTACGTGAGCTTCTCGCCGATGGGCGACTTATCGTCTCATCGTATGAACAGCTCCACCACGCAAAATGAGTAGTTTCGGGGCGCCTTGGTACACGTTAGTACGACATTCGCATGGGCGGACAGACGGGGGAGGCAACGTGCGTGCGTGATCGTGGCTTGTTTTTTTTTAACCGTTTCAACTGAAAAGGAACTTGCGATTATGCCGCTTATTTGTTGCGCCGCACCACCTGCTCGCGCGAAGTACAGCAGCAGCAAGTAGTATTTACAAGCGCTCCGCTCCGCGGGCGGCTGACGCGGCCCGCTACGCTCGCGCAAGGAATATTAATATTCCAACTAAATGTGAAGGGGGCAGAGAAAAGAGGCCCATGATTTAGTGCAACTAGCGATTTGATAATGCCAAGAGCTACTTGTGTGGAGCTGATTGCCCTGTCTGTGCTGTGCTGTTTGTTGGCCGTGTCACGTTCTGATCGGCAGAAGAGTGTAATTTGCGAAGAAAAAATTGCGAAGAGAACCGAGATGGAGAACAAAATCAACGACGAAAGCAAAAAGACGACTACACGCACGTACTACCGGTACCTGGTACCTGGTACTACTTCGCCTAATACCAGGTGGTACTCTGTGTGGTTTTAAAAAAAGCACAGGACTCCGCTCCTCGGGCGGCTGACGCCGCCCGCTACGCTCGCGCACGGATGCACCAACCGAGCACCGAGCACTTTCAGCAGAAAGAAGTTAGTAAGTATATTTATAGCAGTACTAGCGGGGGGGGGCAAGCGAGCCGTCCCCGGGAGGACGATTTCCACGATCCCCCCTCGCCGAGGTGGGGCACCGACGCCCGTTCTTTCGCCGGCACGTCGTCGTGCTGCTGTGCGGATGGGACGTGGCGGCACCGCGAGGCCGCCGGAGGCCGAGTGGAGCTCGGGAGTCGCCGCTTTTGGGGGGGGGGTATTATAACCAGTATATTTTGAAAGATCCGAAAAAACGTCACGACCACCTTACTTAGCGTATTACTTGGAAGTACTCAGTATTAATAAGGATAATAAGGATAAGGAATATATAACCGAGATATATTTTCAAAGATCCCAAAAAACGTCACGACCACCTTTTTTTAGCGTATTAAATGATAGGGACAGCTTACGCTATACCTACAATGGGACTCGAAGGGTGCGCCAGCTAGCGTTGGGCTGCGAAAGCAACTGAGTTAAATCGACACACGACGCGTATGAAAATACGCGGAAGTGTGGTGAGCTAAAGCTTTATTTTTCCCCATCCGCCGGAGGATAAAAAAAAAAAAAAAATCTAATAAGGACCATGGCGTAGATCCATTGTTAACAGGATGAAATTTCCTAAAGAAAGGGAATCATCACCACTTTATTATTATAGGCGAGCTCTCCTGCGCTACAACAACTAACTGTTGTGTTCGATCAAGGCTCTGTAGACCAGCCAACGAAATAAACTGTACAGCCAAGCGCTTTTACACGAAGCCGGGTGCTTTTTTGCCCCTTTTGTTGTTCGATGATTCATCCTGCTAATAATGGATTTCCGTAGTAGCTACTCCCGAAGTATGCCTGTTGCCGTCCGGTATGGCGGACAAAAACAAAATGGTGCTGTATTAAGTGAGTATTACAAGGGCTCCGCTCCGCGGGCGGCTGACGCCGCCCGCTACGCTCGAGCAAGGCAAGGAAGAATGCCACTAAAAACATGTAAAGGGGGCAGAAAGAAGACGCCCATGATTTGGTGGGAACAGCGATTTGATAATGCCAAGAGCTGCTTGTGCTGAGCAATTTGCCCTGTTGTGCTCAGCTGTGCTGTGTGCTTGTGTTACCGGTGTTACGTTCTGATCGGCAGTACGGGGATAATTTGCGTGGGGGGAAAAGCAAGGGGCCATGAAAGATCACATACATGTAGAAAAAGAAAGAAGAAGAAATTTTATAGTAGTACACAACACGTACGTGTTATACCCGGTACTGCTCTTATGTTCGAAAGAAAGCACAGATTTTTGTGGTCTAGTAGATATGACTGTCCGTTTATAATCCTGATAGACTGTCCGTTTATAATCCTGACCTTCGCTGGTTTGAATCCGGGTGTCATCGGAAAAAAACATGATCCTCGTGAAAAATCGAAGTACTCATTCGTAAATCTTGTTTGTAAAAATAAAATAGATATCAATGTGACGTTGTTTGTGGTCTAGTATATGGAGTGTCCGCTTATAATCTTGCTCTTCGGTGGTTCGAATCTGGGTGCCATCGGAAAAAAAAAGTGATTCCCATAAAAAAAAACGTTACGGTTGAGCGCGTGGTGAGCTGTATACTCCTAACTAAGTAACAGAATCCACATATGGAATATCCCCCGGTCGTATTCCGTGTTACCGTGCGACCTGCACACAGTCAACCGTTAACTGACTGGCAGGAAGTCTCGTCATTATGCAGATTTATCTGTGTACTGATTACGTTTGTCAGCCACCATCGTTTGCTGACCCGTGGTCATGATCTTGCCATCCTATCGATTATGCCTTTTTTTATACTCGAGACATACCACCTTATCGTTGACCATGCACCCGCAGTCCGTCATACTGCGCCGTCATCGTTACATCCACGCTATCGTCAAGTCATGCAGACTCTTATCGTCTTGATCGATCAATCGTTTACCTTGTAGCATACTCTGCATGCATCGTTTTCTGGCAAATCGTTGTTCAGCACATTTGTATTCTCATCATTAAGTGTGTACCAAGCCTTGCAAGCAAATCGTCTCATACACACATCGTTTATGGTGAGGAATGTCCTGATTATTGCCAAAGGTACTATCGTCCGTTATAAAAGGTTGATTTTTATCGTCGAGTACGTGATTTCGGGACCGGATAACCGTTCTGGTGAAAAATGAAGGTACATACCACTGGTAGTTGATAGTGTGTGACTGACATCTTGGGTAAAATTCTATTATGCTCATACAATCCCGTGGTTCTAACTGCGCAGGGGGTGACATGATTAGAAAATATACAAGTGCAACACACACATTGACTACCACAGTACAAACACAATACTCTGATTTGTTAGAGAACCTGAAAACCTGTTTCCTCTTTAAATGTTCGAAAGCTGTGCTGGGTTCTCCAGTATGTAGCGTTCAAACATTGGGGGGTGATATGGGTCTCAGGTACACTCCTACCGTTACGTAGACAGATCTTCTTGTAAAGATTTGTATGAACGGTAGCCGTTCCAGAGGTATTGGATATCGTGTCTTGTTGTACTAAAAATGGTCGTGGAGTCTCCGTAGGTTCTGATGACAGAGAGGCGGGTAATCACGTTTCCCGCTGACAAGTAATCTCTGTCGACTCTCTGTTTTGCCTGCGAAGCACCTTTCTTTGCCTCAAGGCACTTCTATCGTTACCGTCGCTTGGTTTGCCGTCGAACCTTGCTCCAACCTGGCGTGTCCTCCACGCTACGAAGAAAAGAAGAGAAGTCGTTGCAAGTTGCGAGTCGTATCATGTGTCGTCTTGCAGCCACACCTGCAGCCACATGGCCAGCACGCACACAGCACAATGTACATGACAGCCCAACAGCACACACGCAACTAACCGCTGCACGTATGAAGCCTACAGCGCGGCACCATGAATAACGAATGACCGCGACGGCTGGATTAGCCCTTTGACAGACCGGCACCCCTGCTCTCGAGCCCGGGCAAGATGTGTGTCTGTTGCTTGCTTTCAGTTGATGAGGGCACTCCACTGCAGTAGCACCAAACGCAATAATATAAAAAGGCGAATTATTAGAGTGATCTACTACTGGTATAACACGCGTTCTTCTGGACGTATCATGTGTCGTCTTGCAGCCACACCTGCAGCCACATGGCCAGCACGCACACACCACATGACAGCCCAACAGCACACACGCAACCAACCGCTGCACGTATGAAGCCTACAGCGCGGCACCATGAATAACGAATGACCGCGACGGCTGGATTATTAGCCCTTTGACAGACCGGCGCCCCTGCTCTCGAGCCCGGGCAAGATGTGTGTCTGTCTGTTGCTTGGTTTCAGTTGATGAGGGCACTCCAATGCAGTAGCACCAAACGCAATAATATAAAAAGGCGAATTATTAGAGTGATCCACTACTGGCATAACACGCGTTCTTCTGGACGTGTCATGTGTCGTCTTGCAGCCACACCTGCAGCCACATGGCCAGCACGCACACAGCACATGACAGCCCAACAGCACACACGCAACCAACCGCTGCACGTATGAAGCCTACAGCGCGGCACCATGAATAACGAATGACCGCGACGGCTGGATTATTAGCCCTTTGACAGACCGGCGCCCCTGCTCTCGAGCCCGGGCAAGATGTGTGTCTGTCTGTTGCTTGGTTTCAGTTGATGAGGGCACTCCAATGCAGTAGCACCAAACGCAATAATATAAAAGGCGAATTATTAGAGCGATCTACTACTTATATAATTAACACGCGTTCTTCTGGACGTATCATGTGTCGTCTTGCAGCCACACCTGCAGCCACATGCCCAGCACGCACACAGCACATGACATCCCAACAGCACACACAACCAACCGCTGCACGTATGAAGCCTACAGCGCGGCACCATGAATAACGAATGACCGCGGCGGCTGGATTATTAGCCCTTTGACAGACCGGCGCCCCTGCTCTCGAGCCCCGGCAAGATGTGTGTCTGTTGCTTGGTTTCAGTTGATGAGGGCACTCCACAGCAGTAGCTAGTTGGAGCACAGCAGTCAGTTATTCCTTTGTTGTGTCAACCCCCTTGCCTGCGTTCGTTCCTCGGCATCGATCGCTTTAAGATTGTGTCTATCCCCAAGCTACCCCAACAGCAGTAACCACGTAAAGCAAAACTCAAATCATGACCCATGGCGGCTTCCGCGCGTTTATACTGTGGCGGGCAGTTGTTGCAGGCAACGTTCTCTAGCCCATGCCGTGCATGCCTCGTCTCACACCCCTGGCAGCTGGTGCCCTACGCTGCTCTGGGTCTCGGACGGGACGGGGCAAACAACCTTGCTTCGTCTCGTCTCGAGTCTTGGGCCCTTGATAACACGAGGGTGGAGAAAACGCCATATTCAGTTTTAGACAGCACAAAGTGGTGCACAATCTGTGACCAAACATTATCAAGTACCGTTTGGAAATGATGCCAATTTTGTAAATCGTCCAGGCGCGTGCAATTAAACGCCTGGTGCACAATCTGTGACCAAACAATAATAGTTGCACGTGCCGCAGCAAAATTCCACACATTATCAAGTACCGTGTGGAAAGATTCCAATTTTGTTAATAATCCAGGCGCTGCAGAAATTAAGATTCAACCAAAATCTCCGAAATTCCTCCTCGACATGCAGTATTTTTCCAACTTCTGGCTTGTCTCGCTCGGCATTCTGGCTTGTCTCGCTCGGCATCCGTCCGCGTTCACGTCGATGTGCGGAACGGACACGGCAGGGCGAGGGGCGTTGGAGCCGCCCCCCGAAGGCGGCGCTCAAACGAAGCTATATTCGACCGAGAATTCCAGTTCCGCGAATCGCATACTTCGGCCGAGACAAAAAAAAACTCCTGACCAAATCCCTGACACCAAATAAGGATTTTATATAGATTTATATATCGATTTTTTCAAGAGGGATCACTTTTTTCCCCGATAACACCTGATTTCACCAACGAAAACCAGGCTTATAAGCGGACAGTCTATCTACTAGACCACAATGCCACATTGTTGCTATCTGTTTTTTTAACAAATAAATATTGATTTTTCATGAGGATTTTTTTTTTTTTCGATGACACCCGGATTCGAACCAGCGAAGGCCACCAGGATTATAAGCGGACAGTATATGTACTAGACCACAATATGTCACAGCAGCAGTGGTGTATCTACCAGTACTATTTTTTTACAAATACCAGGTATATATCAATTTTTTCATGAGGGTTAAAAAAAAAATCATACGACCCCTGGATTCAACCAACGAAAACCAGGCTTATAAGCGGACAGTCTATCTACTAGAAGACCACAAAGTCACATTGATATCTATTATTCTTTTTATGAGGATCATGTTTTTCCCCCGATGACACCGGGATTCGAACCAACGAGAAGACCTTGAGGCTTATAGTACATACCCGTACTACTACACCAGGTTTGTACATACCGTCAGGTACTACGCTGTTGGATCACAATGCACGCCCAGCTCAGATCAGTCCGGCTATATATAGCCCAGCAGCGCAGCGTAGCGCCCTGCGGTGCCGTGCCCTTCGCTGCGGTGCTGTGTCGTGCTGCTGTTAAGATACGGCCTCGAAAGGCCTGCACTAATTCCTCAACACTGCGCTGTGTGCTTTCTTTCGAACATAGAGCAGTACCGGGTATAATACGTGTTGTTGTGCAATACTTTTCTTTTTCTTTTTCTACATGTATTTGATCTTTCACGGCCCCCTGTTTTTTCCCCCACGCAAATTACCCCCGTACTGTCGATCAGAACGTAACACCGGTAACAAAAGCACACAGCACAGCTGAGCACAAGGCAAATTGCTTTAAGCAGCTCTTGGCATTATCAAATCGCTGTTCGCACCAAATCATGGGCCTCTTCTTCTGCCCTCTTTACATGTTTTTAGTTGCATTCTTCCTTCAAGGAACTTGCCTTGCGCGAGCGTAGCGGGCGGCGTCAGCCGCCCGCGGAGTGGAGCCCTTGTATATATATATATATATATATATATATTTAGGACGTCAGGTGTGAGTTCGACGAATTTCGGGTCAGTACGTACTCATATTTTGAAGCTGCTTGCTTGCGTACTTGTGCTATAATATGTGGGTAAAATATTTAATGGGAGGGGTCCTATTAGTTTTGTATCGCTTTCTGTTCGATCGCTCTGTCGGGTCTATGTGCTTTGCATTCGTACCCAACACCCAGCACACCCGATATCAGTCCAGGTCCCAGCGGCGAGTTTGTAACCTTTTCAGCGTATGCAGGGGTTCTGTGTGGATACGCAAAACATGAAAAAAAGCCAGGAGATTGAAAAATTGTGTGATTGGTGGCTGCTTCTCGTGGAATGGAAACGAATCATTCCACTCATCCTCCTACAGGGACTTGCGAAAGTTTTACGTAGCTTTTTTACCCATTACCATTATAGCAGCACAAAATAACATGCTGGCGTGCAACTTTCGCCCACCCCGACCATTCTCGTGATTCATTCAGTAAACCCATCTTCGTCATAGACAGCTCTGCACGCTTGACAATTTTGCAGACAGCCTTAAGATCGCCACCGAAAAATCGCTTGCATTTATTATTCATTGCCATGACAGCAGCTAAGTTCTTCCATACTGCGCTGCCGCTTTTGATTGAAATCGTTGATTTTTATTTTCAGCGAGCAAGCAAACACCAAAATCTAAAAATAAAAAAGGCAGCAATGTCTATTCTACGAGCAAGCAAGACAAACATCCGAAGGTCGAGGTGCGAACACCAAGCGTTCTTCCTCCGTACGTTTCCTTCCGTCTGGTCTCAGGCAGCGCTACGCCGTGCTTGCGCAGCGAATGCCATCACGCATGCATGCCAACCGTAACAATCTCTCGTCGATTGCGATGTGCGGCACGTGGGATAACCCCCCCCCCGCCCCCCCCCTCAAACAAAGTGCAGCGGCGATGAAAGAGCTGTCGCACTACGAACCAGCATTGAACACGTACCACCGGTATTGCTTCGTCCAATTAAGAGCGCAATACCGGTAGTACTTCATCCACCGTACAAACTTTTAAAAGCTGACACGATTCGACCCGTGAGACATCAATCTTCTCCTGACCCGTGAACAGCCCTGAGAATTACGAGCGTACTGCCGGTATGGTATTGCTTTGTCTACCATGCGGCCCAGTCCTATGCGATTTCAGCCTTAGCGGAGCGCTATATATCGTACTACTTGCTGTGGATGCCGCACTCGGTCTTCTCGGAGCCATCCTTGTTCTTCATGCCCTCGAATCGCC
This sequence comes from Undaria pinnatifida, assembly GCA_012845835.1. Lineage (NCBI taxonomy): Eukaryota > Phaeophyceae > Laminariales > Alariaceae > Undaria > Undaria pinnatifida. The sequence continues at coordinate 2,560,233 of JABAKD010000008.1, forward strand.
CCGACCGCTCCCCGCCGTAGCTGAACCAGTTCTCCAGAGGAACCTGTGGCGTAAAATAAAACGAACCCAGCCAAACGAGAGAGAGAAAGAAGAAGGAGGAAATAATGTCATGGAAACCAAGAACGAAATAATGGAAATAAAGAACGAACAAATAGTCAGGAGAGCCACCAAAGAAATCATGAAAGTACGAACGAAATTGTCAAAAGAGCGATTGGATTCGTGGAACACAGCCATGAAAACATACCGAATAAGTCGAATAAGCTGACCAGCAGACCCGACGAAAAACAACAACCATTAATACCAACCCCTCGCACAAAACACCCGATGGCACCGAAACCCTATAAACCTCAGTAGCCCCCCCCCCCATCGTTTGGCACATTAGATAGTAGCGAGAAAACGATCGCTATCCTAGGAGACAGAAGGTGCGGCCAAATAGGAAATAGATAACATAAGCAGAAAATATGTACTCTGTAACATGAGCAAAAAAACGTACTGAGCGCCCAAATGTTGGAGGTATCTCCATTACGAGTAGGAACGGTACTCCGCCCCGCAAGGGACCCGTGGTGAATGGTCAAAATGACTACGGCAAGCAACAAATTAGTACGCCCCCCCCCCCCCCACCCCCCTCATCCTCCCATACGACTCGGCGAACACCTCACGGAGTTGCGCGCTTGGTGCAAGCAATGTCCTGTGTGGTGGGTAAAAAGCAGGCGTGCTTCGTCCCGGCATCGTAGGGATGCGAGCGTCTTGCGTTCTTCAGACTGCGGTCATGCATAAAATGAGTACAAAGCCCTCTCTCCCACCCTCCGATTCCCGGCCATGAACGCCTATGACTCACCTTGCGGGTGCTCTGCATGTCCCCAAGGGAAGAGAACCCGACGTCGTGGAGGGGGTGGTACGGCACGTTGTGCTTGCGCAGGTAAGTCCAGCAGTCCTCGAAGCCCCAGAAGGCAAGCGGGTTGAACTGCGACCGTGGAAAAAACAGCAACACGATGGTCGCGATTATATATTTTTACGATTACATATCCCCCCCTCCCAATGTGGATGGGTAAAAATGAAGCTTAGAAAACCGCGGCCACGTTTTCGGGGGTACAGACTACTTGAAACTAGTGTGTGTGTTTTTTTTGCCGTCGTAGGGTTAAAACGTTAAAAATCTTTGAGAACCGCACCCACGGTTTTTGTGTGTGTAGGAGGGGGGGGGGGGGGGGGGGGGGGGGGGTACTTGGCTTCGGTACAGGTGCACCAAATTTTTCATATCCCACCCAAAAAAACTGACCTCGAGCAAACTGAAATTGCAATCCTATGAGCAAACCCGTGGCCCAAGGAAACACAGAGAACATTTACATTTTGGCGAAACAAGAGTGACACTCCGACGATTTTGGGACAAGGAACCTCGTCATTTTGGGTAACGCCTTTACAACTGGACACCTTTTTTTTTTACAAATTTACTTGAAGTTAGTATGGGGAGCGATTTTGGGGCCCTAAAGGGGTTAAGGAGCCCCGTCATCCAGAGAACGTTTTAGCCGAAAAGGGGTATACCTTTATCCTATCGAGGCACGTGTCTTAGGTAAGAAAGCATATGTGTGCGTGTGTGTTTTGTCTTCACACTAACCCTATGGAGACTTGGCCGAAAAATTGGTGTGTTTTGTCTTCACATCAAACCGTTCTTTCTGCCCAACGACATCAGTACACTCAGTCAGTGCCCGTGCTGACTCTTCGTCCTACTGTGGTAAGAGAGAACCAAATTATGCGGTCACAGACTGTGAGATAAGAGTAAACCAAACAATCGCAACTCATCAAAGCAAAGCAAGTGAAATGCTAGCGTACCGAATACGAGAACACAACAATACAAGCCAGACCATACGAACAAGGAAAAAGAGAAGAAAAAAAATACGACGGATGTGAAAGCCCAACAGCGCCAACCCAACCAACGAAAAAATAGCAAAAACACACGACGCGTATGAAAATACGTGGAAGTGTGGTGAGCTAAAGCTTTATTTTTCCCCATCCGATTCGCCGGAGGATGAAAAACAAACAAACAAACAAACAAACAAACAAACGGGCCAAAAAAAACGGCAATATTAATCTAACGGTTCGTGGGTTTGGTTGGCCTTGCGTTATGACGTTCGTCGGGTTCAATGCCATTATTTTTTTATTTCCCCACCACACCAATCTTGGTACCCCGCAAAACACTATTGTAGGCGCGTGATGCCATCAAACAAGAAGGATGCACGCCGCCCCCAACGCTCCGACCCTGTCCCCCCCCCTCCCAACCCTGCGTGCGATTTGATGATTTGCATGCTTAATTTGTTTCAAGGAAGTGGGGATGCGCAGACGCCAATCGGCGGACGACGTATCGGTATAATTATGATGTATCGACGTACGACATATCGAAAGCTTGATATTGAAAATATTCGGTACGATATCGAACACAATGCAAATGTGCGCATATTTTGTGGGCTTGTTGGGGGAGGGGGTCAAACAGACGCCCCGGGGCCTAAACAACGCCTAGTGAGTGGAAACCCTGTCTGACCTTGCCCCCTTCCCAGATTGGCAGCGCGGCGCGCTCGAAGCCGTGGTCCCTGCGGCGTCCGTTGATCCACGCCTCGGTGTCGGCCTCCTTGAGCGCCCGCATGAGCGGCTCCACCTTGCACTTCTTGTCGTACTCGTCGATGTCCTCCATCCAGTAGTCCTCACCGTACCTTAGTTTTCCAAAAATGGTGGCGGCGGGGGGGGGGGGGAGAGAGGGGGCGGGGGCGGGGGGGCGACGAAAAGTAACCCGTCAGGCCGATGTTGAATGGTGGGCGTGTTTTGGCCGACGTTGATTAGTGGGCGTCGTTTGGCCGACGTTAACTGGTGGGTGTGATTGGGCCAACGTGATAGGTGATAGGTGGGTGTTATTTGAACTTATTTTTAGAAACTAAATGTAGCCGTGACAACATAAACATGTTGTCGCCCAGCACTAGTATCACGGCCGGCTTTACCCGTGCACGTGCGGCGTTCTTCACACTTCCAAAATATCACGTGCATCCGATTACCTTCATCCAAGAATTTGATCCTGGCCTAAAATATAAGCGTGATAACCCTTTCAACGCTGCAATCCCGTTTAGGAAATATGCCCAACAATTGGAAATAGATTGTAGGAACAAGTTAGAAGCTGTAAAAGGTTAGTGGTGTCGCCTACTGTAGAGAAATAGTAAATCGGCCCGAGCCAACGTCTTCTAGTGCTCAAGCCGGCGACGCCAACCCACGGGCGGGTTGGTTTTGCCAACCCAAGCGCGGGTTGGGTGTTGCCCACCCAAGGGCGGGATGGGTTTGGTAGCCGCCCGGAAAAAAGCCTCCCTCTGCGCAAATCCCTCACTTGTCGTAAAACGCCTGTTGCGTGTCGCAGTCCGCGCAGTGGTACACCTTCGCCTTGAAGCCGTAGTGCTCCTCGACCTTTCGAAGCGAGGCCCAGGGCGGGGCAAATAAAAAAAAAAAAAAAGTAAGGGCATGGAAAAGAAATCGAGGTTACAAAAAAACAAGAAAGGGCACGGGAAACAAGGGTTGAAACGAAAGCGGGACATATGGACTATGCGGTCGGCGCAAAGACCGACGGTTCACAACGCCCGCGGTCCGACAAGACACCCTCCAACCCTAGCTCTTCAAGGCGGGAGGTTCTACCGCACCATGCAGGCGGCAACTTGATATCTCTGACTTCCAACCCATCTTCACTCTAAGTTGTAACGGCAGAAACTTCCAACAATTTTACAACGGGGCTGAAAAAGGAAAAACGCCAACTTGGAACCGGTCTTCAGTTCAAGCGCAAAAACATCCCGTAAATCAGAAACAGCGCGCTTCTCGGTACCCGCGGTCCTGATATATTCCAAGCCTGGTACATAAGTTTTTCAGTTATCACCTTTTCCTACGTACAATTGGACGTACCACATAAAAACCCGCCTCCCCCCTCGTCGACACGTCTCCTCTCTCGCCAACCCCCCGACCCCCTCCACATCTCGTTGTTAAGCCCCCTCCCTTACACCGTGAAGGAACTTAAAGCTCTCGGGAAAGAGGAAGTAGATGTCGATCGTCGAAGAGCCTTACGCTAACCCTAGCTTCCCACCAAACAGTCACAGCAAAAAAGCACAAAAAACAATAACACCAGCAAATATTGCATGTAATGAACAGCCTGCAGAGGTCTTTCTGCACACCCCTACCCCCTCGTCGACACGACTCCCCCGTAACCTCGTGCAGGGAGTAGATGTTCTCGGGGAAGAGGAAGCAGGGGTCGACAAAGACCACCTGCACATTATCGAGCTTAATTCTAACCCAATTTTCCCACCCAATGGGCACAGCAGCGAAATGAAACAAGCCAGTAAACCAAGCATAAAATGTATAGACTAGCCTGCAGAGCAGCTTGTGCAGCACGGTCCTGCATTCAGCCGAAACGCCTCCTCGGTCACAGCAGAAAAGCAAGAGAATAAACACACAACAAACGGCCTGCAAAGCTATTATGGAATAACCTTCTTCGAATGCACTAAAACCAGCACAAAACGATTGACTGCAGACATGTTTTTGCAGACCAGGCTTGCGTTTTAGTTGTGGAAAACGCCTTCCCCCTTACCTCGTGCAGGAACTCGAGGCTTTCGGGGAAGAGGAAGTACGTGTCGACGAAAACCACCTGGATCTTGTCGAGGAGGCCCGCCTTAGCGATGGCGTCGAGGATGACGCAGTCGCCCGCGATGAGGGCCGTGGTGAAGAGCGGGTTCTTCTTGTTCTATCGCGCCGTGTTGGTTGAACCAAGGGAAATATTAAGGGGAGGGGGGAGCGAGAGGAGGGGGTGAGTTAGCAACACTCGATGAAAAATCGACGAGCAGTGGAATTGCTGAACCCTATGCGCGATGAAAAATGAAGGCAAGAACCGGGGGGGAGAAGGGACGACACCTGTGACCACGGCTTGTCCAGAAGCTGGAAAGTAGATGTGCGTGAAAAAAAAAAAAAAATTGAAAAAAATAATAGAAAAATGAAGGCAAGAACCGGGGGGGAGAAGGGACGACACCTGTGACCACGGCTTGTCCAGAAGCTGGAAAGTAGATGTGCGTGAAGAGAAAAAAAAAATAATAATAATAATAATAGCGTACTCAGCGTAACTCACCGCCACCACCGCCTTGAGAGACTCTTGAAGCTCGCCCTCTAGGAACGTCATTCGCGCCTCTTCGATACCCTGTTGAAAAAAAAGCGGGCAAAGCCCGAAGGACAAAAGAAAAGCACGTGTAAGGACAGAAGAAGAAAAAAAAAAAAGGGGGGGGGGGGGGGTAGGCTACTCTATTTAATAAAAGTATTCTAACAACGTCAGCTGTGAGTTCGACGAGTTTGGGGTCGATACTCATCTTTGCGGGTTGCGTTCTGCATCTGTCGTACTTTATACACAACTGTTTTAAATACGCCAGTTGTGGGTTCGATTAATGTAACGGTCGACGTCGGTACCAATATTTTGCAAGCTGCGTGATACTCCAATCGCGCGTTTTCTACACATGTATTACGTTTTTGAAGAAAAACGACTCATCTGGGTGTTGCAAAGATGAATAGGACATTTTTTATTTTTTACCAAAGGCAATCATGAGTCCCCTGAATGTTGCCAAGGGTGAACAGGATGTTTTTACCAACGAGTCATTCTACGGTAGCCCCCCCAACATTTCTTCAATGAAATCGGAGGTTTTGAAACCAGCTCCCGGCCGTATTTCCTGAAATACGGTGTCCCTTGCCTCCCCGACGTCATCGTTCGATAGCCCTTCCTTTGCAAACAAGAAAATGTACGGAGACGTTTCTTAAATAGCACCCTTCTTTGTGTCGAGCAGCCATGAAACGTTCGTTGAACAAAATCGCTATTTTTGGGGGGGGCTATCGTAGAATCAGTCCAAGGTGCAGCTTCAGCCCATAATCATTATGAGCACCGATACTACATCACCCTAGTCGTAAAAATGAACCCCTCCTTACCGCTGAAACCCCCAAACCCCATAAAAAAACAGTATCATAGCGTCTGAACTGCGTCACTTGTCGGGTATATCAAATTCCCGGAGATGATCATGCCATGCAGGCCAAATATGTAGTTCCCTAATCTATGTGAACTATCTGCATAGCCTATAGATCATCTTGCCGGTTGGCGGCCATATCATCTGCGTGATCTGGTATATATTCCCTGGGTTAGTTAGATCTGCACCGCACAGATCCTGCACAGCATACAGCAGGGGTCCCACAGTAAAGCTGTGATGTGCGAGAGCAATGTGACCGCCATATTGGGAGAAGCCGCCGGATCCATACCAGGTACCTTGACTGACGCCAAACTACTAGGTTTTAGTGTGGAACGATCGGTTTCGCACCCTCGACCGCTGGACGTTTTTCCCTTGACTGACCGCCTCCTGACATATTTCCTCTACAGTGCCTGTTCTGTTGCCCGACATATCGTGCCTGTAACCTCGCTTGGCACCGATGGCAACAACCAGTACTGATAGTACGCAGAGGTGTGCCGATTGCCGCAATAGTGCCGTCATTTCTTGCAGCCGGGCTGGCACATACCCCCTCTATCGAGGGACCACTACTGACTATGTCGCTCGTCAATTCAAATTCGGCTGCATGAACGACCGAGCTTGGTTATACAGCACTATCCTCTAGACCACGCAGTCCAAGCGACTGTGTCATAAAATCAGCACGCATGCCTTTTGGTATAGTCAAGAGCAGAAAAGAGCAACCGCGGCATTGTAGCAGGCAGCACAGAAGCTCGCCGGCGTCTCACTCCCTATGCCGGACGGACTCAAGAGAGGGAAAACACACACAGACTACGGTTCCATTCTATTTCACACGGTCAGACGGATTCAGCGAGGCTACAAAAAATGACGCAGGCATTGGCTGGACAAGACAGCTCACCTGGTTGAGCTCGGCATCCTTTCCCTCTCCGTAGTCAGTGCCCTTGGGGATCTGAAGGACGAAACGGCACCGTCACAAATAGCGGGCGAAGAAAAAAAAGGGAAAAAGAAAAGGCGACAGACGACCGCAGAGACAAAAACTACATTTAGGAAAAAGGGCTGTGAGAGACGACAGGAGGTCGGACGCGAACGGAAAAAAAAAAAATCGTAAGTCTTGGGCGTGCATCGCTCAACCCCTTTTGGACTTCACAGGGAAAAACTGGCGAACAAAAAACGGAAGATGTCAGGATCAGCCACACGAAGCTGCACGGGCTGCTAGCTTACAGGGTGTGAAGACTTTCATGCGCGACTCCCACGCGAGGAAGTTGCACGACACGCGCGTATGATCAACTATCGTATATGGCGCACTCGGGCTATGATTAATTACCGCATTTCTTTTTTGTTTTACGGCTGTGTATGGCCCCTCAGAGGGTCCTAACCCGTTTAGAGCCCCCAAACCCCTCCTTATTATATTTCCAAGTAATTTGACCCCACAAAACGGATTTCCACTTGCTAAGGCGTTAAGAGGGGGGTGCCAGGTGTACGGTACGGCCAGGCTACCGTCCAGGGGGTGACGGCACGGTACGAACACGCGTGGTACGATAGAGGAACACCATTTTTTGGCTATTTTGTATTCTGCATGACAGAGCTTCTTGACCCAAAGTTACCGAAATACTACCATTCTTGTTTCGCAATACCGGTCTGACCAAAAAGAAGAAATGGGGACGTATTTTTCTGCATATCCAAAAGTCCCTTGAATTCGCGATCAGACTGGTATGCTTTCATGGTATGCCTAGGCCATGAGCTGTTCACTTCATCGGGTTGCCCGTTCAGTGTAGTTTGAGGGTGGAGGCATGGAGCTCAAGCGAAGAGCCTATTGAAAGGAAAAAAAATGCCACCCCTCTACCGTAAGCTGTGTCCGACACAGCGCTCGAGCGGAGTAATGACAACAAGAGCGAAAAAAAAAAAAAAAAAAACGGCGGGAGAGACGACGGGACAGACGGAGGCGAACAGCAGACCTTGCATCTTATTAGGCACTACGGCTGACGAACACTTGTGTACGAGACGAAGGCTGCCTCTAGGACATTGGTTGAATGGGTCGGGGCTAGGGCTAGCTATACCCGCATCGTACACAGGGACCCTCAACCATAGTGGTGGCGTCTCGAGTTGAACGGCAACCAAAAATCTGGGCTGTTCACGGGTCGGATCACTTCCCGCGGGTCGGATCGTGTCAGGGTGACCCGATCCGATCCGACCCGTGAGATTTCCAAAAACTCCTGGGTAAACTCGGCTCGACCCGTGAGGTTCTGAACACCTCGTGATCCGACCCACGGGCCGGGTCATGACCCGTGAAAAGCTCTGTCAAGAATGGCCAGTCGAGGGCATGCACTGTTAGCGAGAGAGATGCCAAGCGTGCGTGCGTACCAGGGGTATACGATAAACGGCTGGGCCGTCGTCAGGCCGGGTTAAGCTTTTAAGCTACGCGCGCGCTGTAACAACCACGCGAAACGCTCGTGGCGGCAGAGACTGCTGTGCCGCCTGGCACACATAGCATCACGCCTATGTGTGTGTGCGCGTTCATCTGGAACTTGAGAGGGACAAATGCTCGAAAAAACCGTGATAACAATGACGACCACGCAGCACTGGCCACACGAACCAGCCCTGGGTGAAGGGGGAGGGGCCGTGTCCGATCCGAAGCGCAACATATCACGTCCTAGACCATCTAGATCTTCTAGATCCTCTAGATCCTCTAGATTATATGCATCACATATATAATCTACATCATCTAGATAATCTACATCCTATAGATAATCTAGATCATCTAGATCATCTACAGTAGATCATATATCCGCCGGTATGATTTGCTATGCAGAATATGTATATGTGTAAGTAGAGTACAGATCCAGCCCCGGAAGCATGTGCCAGATCATCATGCAGATCGTACGGTTCCCACTCGGCAGCATGAGCTAGACCATACAGATTTTCCTCGAAAGAGCTAAATCATCGAGCGGGGATAGGTGATCCGGCAGACATGTGCAACATTTGCGCGTGCTACAACTGAGGTAGCATTTTTTGGCCAAAGGCTCGTGAAATGTCATATCGGTACGTAATATATCATGACAACCTCCGACCACGCAAGCTCTCCAAGATTGGAGAAACGTTTTACACTAGGCATCAACACCTGCGGACCGTGGACTCTGCGCCCTGTGTAACGGTGTCCCTTACGCTGGGACCGGTGCTAACATAAAAATTGAAAAATAACCCTCAGCGGCGAGATCGAGGATTTCGCCAAAAACTCCTATTTGCAAGCTGCGTGTAATGCTCCGATCGCGCGTGCTACGAGGTGTGTATATATTTTCTCATCAAGAATATAGGTCGGTACCCATTGCAAGCTGCGTGTCGATGCTTCCATCGCGCGTGCTACATGGTATGCGTACATGTTTCCTCATGAACAATATACGTCGGTGCGGGCAATACAGTATCTCCCCGTCGGATCTTCAGCCATGAGACCGCGGTTACAACAGCCGGTCCGACAATGTGTCTAGAAGCGGAAAAATATAAAATATAGGGAAAACGTACTCCCTCTTATTGGCCAGGAAGGCAAATCGTTGTCCGCAGTTCGGATTTTCTCGCTCGATGAAAAAAGCAGTGCAGTCGCATTTCTAGCCGGTTCTGGATAATTTTGACTCATTTTCGGCGGAGGGTTGGGGTCAGCGTAAAGGTTCGGGCTTTTGGGTGTGGGATCTATGCAGGCGTCTACACCCGCACATTGATCCCACCAGAAAGCGTTTCCTACGTAGCCCGCAAAACAACGCAACGTGTAAACAGCCCGACCCCCCTGGGGTATCTACCCGGTCAGGCTGTTACCGCATAGCACGCAAGGTAACACACCTCCCACGAGTAGGACGGGTTGCCAAGCTATTTATTGCTCGGACAACCCACAGAGAGTAGAAGCGCCGAGCGACGCGTGTATGAAGTTACTTGGAAACCGACCCCTAACCAATCTGATTGCACGAAATTTCTTTGGTTCCGCAGTCGTAAACAGTACTTGTGCTACAGATACCATGGTAAGCTAAAATACGCAGGGCTGGTGGGTGTTGGGTGGTGTCGGGGGGGCGGCAACGCTAACCCTAAGACAGCGGCTACTACGGTATTGTAGTATATTGTAGTATCATACCCCCATCGTAACCACTGGGTTTGAGCTATCATACTCGCACGAGTGACTCCGGACCCCACGAACGGAAACAATTTAGGCCATTTTTCGGCGTAGCATACGAAGCCTACTACCCTTCTAATCCGCACCTCACGAACGAAAACAATAATTAGGCGATTTTTTGGCGTAGCATACGAAGCCTACTACCCTTCTTTTTTTTCTTTTTTCTTTTTTTTATCCTCCGGCGGATGGGGTCGCAAAAATAAAGCTTAAGCTCACCACACTTCCACGTACTTTCATACACACACGTCGTGTGTCGATTCAACTCAGTTGCTTTCGTAGCCCAACGCTAGCTGGCGCACCCTTCGGATTCCGTTGTAGGTACCACCCTTCCAATCCGTCCCTCACGAACGAACACAATTTTGGCGATTTTTTGGCCCAGCAGAGCCTACAACCATTCCATGGCGGACTGATACCTCAAAACTGAAACAGCACCAACGCTTAGAATCGCCAAGGAAGGGGGGGGTTACTCGCGCGAGCGACCCCGAGCTTCTGCAAAAAAAGGCCCCTAAAATCACCCCCCTACTGTGTCCTGTGTCCTGGGTCCTAACCCGAGCTAACCCGAACCCATATTATAAAAATAAAAATACACTCCAGCTGGGAGATCGAAGATTTTATCGAAACTCATCTTTGCAAGCTGTGTGTGATGCTCCGATCGCGCGTATTACGGGTTGTGTGTCCTCATTAAGGATATATATATATATTTATTTATTTTTCCTTGCTTCCTCTTGCTTAAACGCCCCACCAACTATCGAAATCCGCCAGAGTAATAAACACTTCCACGCCCTGGATATCGCCTCGTTATCGTTTCAGAGCCGTCCATGCCGCTGCTGAAATTCCCACCCACCCCCGTCCCCAACGCCCCCTCCTTCTACCCACCACCCGCACCATCGCCTAGACCTAGCACCACGCGTATAGCAAAAACCTACATCTATGCGACCTAAAGCCCTCCCCCCCCGCCCCCGGCCCCCCCCGCCACATTCCTCCCCCTCCCCCACAAGAAATATTTATAGTTTCCACGCACAAATAGACCTGCCCCACCCGTCCCCTCCCCCCCCCCTTTCCCCCCTCCAGCCCCCCTTTTGATCAAAATCAGGCCCCTACGTCCTTAAAAACTCCGCCCTCCCCTCACCGGTTATTTGACATACAGGATTCACTTGATAAACTGATGCATTTCCTTCCACAGCTGTCAGATTTGTCCCCCTCAGAAACGGGTTTTATAGTTTCCGCGCACAGACTGCCTAAAATCACCCTGTTGACCCTGATAGCTACACTGTAGTTGCAAGGGGAGTCGCCGACCTATATCCTTAATGAGGACACACAACCCGTAATACGCGCGATAGGAGTATCACACACAGCTTGCAAAGATGAGTTTCGACAAAATCTTCGATTTCACAGCTGGAGTGTATTTTAATTTTTATAATATATTATGCGATGCTGTGATGAATGTGTCAAGTGTATGGCCGTCGTGGATGCACTGCTTTGGAAAGACCCACTACCCATATAATTTTCTCGTCCACCATCCGTAAATATCTACTGGTATCACACACAGCTTGCAGAGACGAGTGTTTAATGATAATGTTTTCGACTTCACAGCTGAACCGTCTTAAATATTTTTTTACTACAAAAGTCTATAGCGGCGAATCACGCTACGATATGTGTCTCCGTTCACGCCGAGCGCCCTTGCTTTGTCGCCCTGGCTTTTGAACAACCAAAATAAAATTACGAGGAAGGGTGGAAGAGTATGGCTCAAGAGCAGCCCACTCGATATACCTCTGGTACCTGGTAAGTAAGAAGGGTAGAGTGTGGATCTACTGTAGAGCATCTTATTCTATGTGTACGAAGTATGTATACAAACTAGGTAGCTGGCATCACATAACGCTACTACTGCTGTATGTACTGGCACAGGTGTCCATGTACGGGTATAACACGAGGAGGCGTACTTGTATAATATACTGGTGGGTGCAGGATCATGGTATTCACGAGCGTAGCGGGCGGCGTTAGCCGCCCGCGGAGCGGAGCCCTCGGGAACACTAAGAGTACAAACTACTGACTGCTGGCGTGCGTGGCGAGGCTTGGTAGTTGTTTACAAGTGTCATCGATGGGTTGACTTGTCGAAGTCTACACACTACAGCCGCGGCCTACGCCTACGTACACTCACTCATCAAAGATACAATCACGACAAGAATGCAGTCGCTTGTTCTGCCTTCTGCACACACCAATTGCCCCACACGGGCCGTTTCGCGGAGCAAAATATATCATTCCGGTGACAAAAGGGACAAAAAACTGAACAAAACCACCCGCGTGATGGTGATGTGCCCATCGTATATTTCACTGTGTACAGGAAACAAGCGCACTGGTACGCGACTGTCGTCGCGCATCAATCCCGATGTTCAGCAGACTCGAATAGGGAACGCACCACATCTACGTATCGTCTGGCGAAAGAGCAACCAAGCTTCGGGTGGGCCAGCTCTCATGCTCATGCAAAGGCTTCACTGTGAAAGTCTTAGACGCCGCCCGGCAAATGCACCCAAACACACGGCAACACCGACACTGCTGCTGCTGTTGTCATTCAAGGAAGAAAATTTGCCAACCAACGGGAAAACGTGTGCTGTCATGGGTCAACGGTGTAGGACAGAGTATTTCCACACAAAACGCTACGTACCGGTACCTGGTACGTACCCATATGCCGACCAACGGGAAAACGTGTGCTGTCAAGGGTCAACGGTGTAGGACAGGGTACAAATATTTCCACGCAAAACGCTACCGGTACCTAGTACCCGGTACCAGTACCTGGTAGTTATTTCGTGTCGCTGAAGGAGAATCTGCTGTCTGTCAACACAAAGGGTGAAAGTAGTGTCGTATCCTGATATCGTTGCTACTACTGCACCACGCAATTGCAATTAGTCATCGTTCACCATGCATAAGTCGTACCACAGGTATTGTTCAAGTAGTGCTTTTAGTGCGTACGGCGCAGAAGGTCAATGCAAGCAGTAAAGGTCTGCCACACACACAGAACGCAACACATACAAAGGAACTTCGCTTTGAGTCAAAGCAAGCACCTACCACTCTGACAAGCAGGCACGTAGTACTTGCTGCTCAATCCTCCGAGCCCACTAGACAACTGCCCACTTTCATGTACACCAGGCACGAATAGAGCGTCTAATATGATATGACATAGCCGAAAAACGACTCACATTCGCGAAGTCTCGGGGAAAGTTGGCGGCGAGCTCGGGGTTGAGGGCCATGCGCATCGGCTGCTGCGTCGCGCTGCTGGTGGAGCTGATGACAGCGCGAGTGCTCAGCACGGGCGCAACGGGAAGGAACGCATTAGCGCCTGCTACCACGCTGCAGAACACGAGAGATGTCTTCATGTCGCAAGGTGCGTTCTGGTGTAGGATCCTTGTGAGAGGCCTGTCAGCTGTGGGGTTGATTACGAGCTGTGGGCTGATTACTACAGGGGAAACCATTGGGGATGCATTTCCGCATAAACCACGCCTCGCACATTCTATAACTCCCAAAAAATAAATTCCCGCTCGTGTGCCCGGAGCAACTGCAACTGCGATCGTTTCCGGTGTCAGGTTCAGCTGCTGCACTGCTTCCCAGGGAACTAAAATTCGACATGGAGGTCACCCACTCGAAGGGAGTCTTGTACCCTGCGCTTCGACTGTCCTCGTTTCGAGTGAGTGAACTGGCGTTGCTTGAAAGCGAGCATCATTTTTTGTTTATTTCTGAAAGTAAGTGGAGAAAAAGGTCTTTTTGATGAAGCAGTCGTCTTGCGCGTTTAGAGCTGTCAATAGTACTCTGCCTTGCGCTGCCCTCTAGTGCGGGGGCTCATTTTCGTGCGGTGATAGTCGTTTGTCGCTACTGCGTACATATTACCGTAGGATCACTATCCTGGGATAGTTCAGGATATTAATTTAGTGCGGGTATTGCCATCTGGCGAGGCACCGCACTACCAATGAGGGACAACGCTGTACTACGACGTACCCCTATGGACTAAACTATAATAACCGTTTGTTTTCATATTAATTAATCAACGGTCCTTATATTCACGTCCACATTGAGTACTGTTTTTCTGCTGTTTTGGATGCGACTTGCGACCGGTATCATACGCCTTAATAATTAAGCCCACAGTCCATCACGACAACGACATAAACGGTGTCATCGACTGCTACCATGGAAGCAGCACTCCGTTGTGCACTATGCACTGCTTCCTGCATAGACTTGCAGTATTGACCGATACGTTGTAGTTCAAACAGATCAGGGAGTACACCATGCTCGAAAGCACCTATCTGCAAGGCCTCGAGGGGCTGTACTACTGCCAATTGCATCATTAATGGCATATACGAGTGGTGCAGCCTCTCGAGGCGTTTCAGACAGGCGTTTTTGAGCGTGGTCTAATCCCTGGTCTGTTTGAACTACTAGGTACAACGTATCCGCCAATGCTGCAAGTCTGTGCAGGAGGCAGTGTATAAAGCACAATGGACAAAGGAGTACAGCCTCTTGGGGAGTTGCATGTAGACGTTTTTTTAGCGTGTTCTACTCCCCAATCTGTTCGAAGTACAACGTATCGGCCAATACTGCAAGTCTATGCAGGAGGTAGTGGACAGAGCACAACGGAGTGCTGCATCGATGGTTACAGTCGATGACATTGTACAGCATGGGAGTCCGTTAAAACGTGAGACGAGTAATAACCATAGTTTACGTGTCTTTCGACCCGAATATAGCGTGTTATTGACGAGTCGTTTTAATCGAGGTTCGAATTCCGGTGCAAACAGCGTACCTGGTAGTGATTTCGGCGCATTCCAGGGAACTGCTAGATACTGTCATCCCACACTTGTTGTCCGTGAAGTTCCGTCACCTTGATTCAGCACGCGCGACCATGTCGATGCGACGATGCGCGCTTAACACGCTCGACGTCCCTAGTAAGCCTACGCTCCTTACATTTGCGTCCACAACGGTACTGTATTCCGGGTGCGACTTGTTTTCTGAGAAGTTCCGTCACCTTGAAACAGCGCGCCCGACCATGCCGAGGCGACGATGCGCGCCATGATTTGTTATCGTTTGGTTTTACAAGGGCTCCGCTCCGCGGGCGACTGACGCCGCCCTCTACGCTCGCGCTACAATGGGAAAAATACAGTTGGATAAGCACAACTAAGTGTGAAAGGGACGGGAAGAAGAGGTCCATGATTTTGGAGCAAATAGCGATGTGATAGTGCCTAGAGCTACTTGAAATAGTGCGGAGCTGATCGCCCTGTGCGGCGCTGTGGTGTGCCTGTTGGCGATGTCACGTTCTCATCGTCAGTACTGGCGTAATTTTGTGAACAAAAAGCATGAAGAGAACCGAGAGAAGACAACCCAAGGAAGAAAGCAAAAAGACGAGTGCATGCGTACATGCCGGTGCCTGGTACGCATTACTTCGCATGGCACCTGGTACTGTTGTATGTTCGAAAGAAGGCACAGCGCAGCACGGCGAGGTACAGCACCGCAGGGCATGACACGGCACCGCACGGCGCTGCGCTGCGCTGCTGAGGTATAGCTGGATTTTTTGTGATTCAACTATGTTCGGTACGTACGAACCTGTTGGAGTACCGGTAACTGGTATGATACTTCGAACGATACCTGGCATGCACGAAAGAATAAGCACAACAAAGCACGCACACGGCACGGCACGGCACAGTCCCGCACTGTACTGCACCGCACGGCGCTTCGCTGCTGAGCGAGCGCTGCGGTGCGCTTCCTTTTTTTTTTTTTCTCACACTCTTACTTTCCAGCTTTTGGACAAGACGTGGTCACAGGTGTCGTCCCTTCTTCCCCCCGGTTCTTGCCTTCATTTTTTATCGCGCATAGGGTTCAGCAATCCCACTGCTTGTCGATTTTTCATCGAGTGTTGCTAACTCACGCTCTCGCGCTTTCCGCAAGTCAATTTGTGCACAAGAAAAAATCCCAACGAATTTATACGAGCATGCACTCGGCGGGGCTCGCACTCTCTACCAGGCTCGAGGATAACCTGATACGCCACCGGGGCGACCGGCTCTACTGAACTAAGCTGAGCTGATGAGTTGAACTGAGCTCAGCTGGGACCGATCTGTTATATTGAAGAATTCTAAGAATAGATGGACTGCTCCGCAAGTAATGGAAGGAGGCGGTGTTCGAGTGGGAGGTCTTGAGGTGCCAGGGATGTATCAACCGAGCCCGCTCAGGAAAGACACTACGACAAGTAAACACCAGGCGTTTCGCTCCGCGGGCGGCATTATGCCTCCCGCGACGCTCGTTCAGGAAGGGAAAATGCAACTAAACGTATGAAGCGAACAGAGGCTCCACGATTGATTGTAGGTGTAACGTGGCGACTTTGATAGTGCCAAGTGCCCTGCCGCCATGCTCCACGAAAAACAGTCCGGACGCCTCATGCACGAGTATTGTACGAGCGCAGTCACACGCGAACGGGACAAAAGGGCCTCGTCTGCTTGCTTGCGTTTTGTTCCTGATCGGGACGAACGTACTACTGTAGTACTCCCATACGCACGTTGCTGCTCCTCTGGGCCGACTGCTGGGTGTGCTGCTGTGCTTGCGGTCCGTAGATGCTGTGGGGATCGGAGCTTGTTGTGTGCGTTCGTTCGTGGTGTTTGTGAGTGCGCAGAAGAAGCAATTTTGAAAGAAAAATCGTACAGTGTTCACGTACCAACTACGAAAATATATCTACGTAGAATATAATAGAGGAAAAATAGAGAAAACGTGAAAAACCGGCGAAAATTACCAACCCCGAGATCGATCCTGAAATAATATGTTTCCCGTTGATGATGCTGCCACTAGCTGCCGCTAGTTGTGCTGCTGCTAGCTGTGGTGGGGTGGCGGCGGCCGCACTGCGGTTAACTCTGCCGCCGCGTAGGCGTTGCTTGGCTGTCGTCGATACTCGTACGCTGTGTGTGTGTTTTTTTTCTTCTTGTTTTGCCTTGTTGCCGCACATCCCCACTCCCCCGTCATTTTTGGAGGTGTCGCCCGCAGGATTACTTCAACGCAAACACACCGAAATCATGATGAGAAGGGAGTTCAGTTTTTTTAGAAGGGGGCTATTTTTCCGAAGAACATTTTTCGCAAACACTCTATTACATGGAACTACTGTACTTTTTTTAAATATATATCCTTCCGCGGATGAGGAAACATAAAGCTTAAGCTCACCACACTTACACGTATTTTCATGTGTGTCTTGTGTCACTCTAACTCAACTGAATTCGCAATCCAGCTCGTGCTGGCGTATCCTTCAACTCCCTGTACATTATATTTCTTCAGTTCTAAGAAGCTCGTATAGACCTCGAAGGCTTTTTTAACTGCGCCCCCGTTACTTGGTATTAGTGTGGAATGTTTTTTGCGGTTAATTAGCCGCTTAAGACTTGACCTTCACCCCGGTTGGGGGGAAAATCGATGTGGAATTAGTATAGCCTATTTTTTACACTACCTCAAAGCGTTATAAACTCGTCTAGTAGAGCTCCACCCGCCTTTTGGGGGGAAAACTACCTGATTTTAGCGTGGAAAAATGTTTGCAGCTCTATTAATAGGAAGGTTAGTTAGACCCCAAAATGGAGCTGCATCCATGTTTTGGGGACAAACTAGTTGGAGTTAGTGTCCTGAAAGGTTTGTGGCCTGCTGAACCTCGCAGGCGTGTGCCCTCACAACTTCACCCCGTTTTTTTTAGAAAATTACTCGGAATTAGTGTGGAATAGGTTTCGGGGTTCTCAAAAAGACTTGACTTGCACCCCCGCTTGTATGGAAAATCTAAGCGGAGTTCGCATGGATTTTGTTTTGTACAGCACCAATCTCAACAAGACTTGATCTTTCGCCCGTTTTGGGTGAAATGTGTACCAGGTATATAAATTTTTTTATAGTTATAATTGGAATTCGCGTTGATTTTTGTTTGCAACACCAGACAGACTATAAACATATAATCTCGCCGTTTTTCTATTTCAGGTGAAGAGGGATAGCATGCCCCCAGCTTTCACGCTGCCCGAAGAGGTCACACGCGCCGTACAGGAGCCGCTTCCAAAACTGAGATCCGTGGCGCTCGAACAAAAGGTGGGGAGATAAATGCCAGGGTATATGCATGCGTGGAGGGCACCAGTTTTTTTTCGTCGTACGAATCATACTTCGTTTTCGTAGTTTTTTGTCGTTTTGTTGTCCCTTTTTTTCATATCGTTAGTTTGGTATCGATTTTGTTTTTCGCGCCTATGTCTGGTTGGTGAATGTGTTTTTTTTTCGTGCAATACTCGGCACATTTTGGCGCTCGAACAAAAGGTGGGGAGATAAACATACTCCTCCACCGATGATGTCGGCCCGGTCTTGGTCTTGGACAGAGGTTGGCCAAGGGCTGAGACTCGCTTTTTCTTTGTGTATGTGGCAAGGAAGTGCCTTCACAAAACCTCCCTCGCTTGATGCAAGAGATGTATAAGAGAGTTGGGAGTTTGGGTCGCTCTCGTAGAGGGCCCTTCACTCCCTGGCGCGGTCGGATTTGATATTCCGGACCGTCAACCATTATTGCGAAGATCATGATTGATGGCGGATCTCGTAGATCGGACGTTGGTTAACGGGTCTTCATGGTTGGCATGTGTGATCGGAGATTAACGGAATCTACGTACCCTGCCCTCCACATATATAAAATAGATAGCACCATTTTTTTTCGCGTTTTTTGTATGATCTGGCTCATGTTGCGGGGTGGGAGCCGTACGATCTGCATAATCTGGCACATGCTAAAGGGTTGGTTGGATCTGTATTCCACATACACATATCCTGCACAACATCTCATAACCGAAGCTGTAGGATCTACTGTAGGTGATCTGCATCGTGATCTGTCCGATGCAGATGATCTAGATCGTGATCTGTCTGATGGAGATGATCTAGATCGTGATCTGTCCGATGTAGATGATCTAGATCGGGATCTGTCCGCTGCAGATGATCTAGATCGTGATCTGTCCGATGAAGATTATCTAGATGGTGATCTGTCTGATGTAGATGATACAGATCGTGATCTGTCCGACGGAGATTATCTAGATTGTGATATGTCCTTTGTAGATGATCTAGATCGTGATCTGTCTGAGGTGTGTTCCCCCGTAATACGCGCTTAATGAGAACGCATTCGTCGTTAAAAATTTTGTCGCTATGCATGGGTCCCATAAGGGTTCATGGGGAGAACACATACACGCTATTATGTTGAAGCTATTGTTTTGGACCGTTCCCGACCACCGTCCCGAACGCCTCCGTGTTTTTTTTTTGTTCTCACCGTTTTCGGTGGTAATTTAGTCGATTGATTGATTAGTCTAGTGAATGATTGATTGATTGACTATTGATTAACCGGTCGGTTGAGTGGTTGGTTGACTGCCTGATTGTTGGGTTGATCGATTAATTGATTGATCAATTGGTTGATTGATTGATTGTTTGATAGATTGGTTGATTGATTGGTTGATTGATTGATTGATTGATTGATTGGTTAGTTGGTTGATTAAATATTTAGCTGATTAATAAACAGTTGATTGGTTTTTCTCTGTTTTCTCACGGCGCCCCATGCGGAATGCCTCCGCTCGTTTTTTTTCTTTTTTTGGTTGTGTTTGTGTTTTTTCTCGGGATGTCTCAGGCGTTGCAGGCAAACCTCAAGCTGCTGGAGCAGGGCGAGAGGGAGCGAAAGGCGACGGCTGCGGCCATAGCCAAGGAAGAGGCCGAGGTTAAAAAGGAGGCGGCGCGATTGGCCAGGGAATCGGCGGTAAGCGAGAAAGCTCCATGTGCCACCCCCGGAGTGTGTTCGTACGAGTAACCACTTTGTACCGAAAGTAAAACCTGCAAAAGAATAAATTGCCTCTGGTGTTGAAAAAAATCATGGACACAAAATGACTCTTTAAATCTCATCAGCATCTACAAAAATACTACTACCGTGTACGTGGTACTGCTCAGGAAGGCATTTGTTTGCTTGTTTTGAGTATAAAGGAGGCGGCGCGACTGGCCCAGGAGTCAGAGTTGAGCGAGCACCACCTCCAGAACGTGTTCTTAAAGCAGTAGCCTTTTTTTTGCCAAGCCTTTTTTTGCTGCTTTTTTTTCCAACTTGTGCAAAAAGATGGCTGTTGATATTCAGTTCAGGGCAGTTGATAAGAAACAGGAATTATGGCTCAGGCTGGATTTCTTATGTGAGAAAGAGGATGTTTTACGCTAACGTAAGCATAAAGGCTCCCGAACTTCTTCTTATTTTCTTGTAAATCTCCGCCTGGCTTCCTTTTTCCCCTGTTTCTTGTCATTGATAGGGCTCCTGTACTGTTGTTGTTGTTGTTGTTGTTGCTGTTGCTGTTGTTGTTGTTGTTGTTGTTGTTGTTGTTGTTGTTCTCACATTAACTCGCATAATCAAGCCCGGGATAACAGGACAGGCTCCAGTCACTCTGGAGCGGAAGAATACCCCACGTACTGTACTGCGGCGTAGCTTACCTCGTACCATCCACTACTGTGGCTTAATAGTTTGAGTGAGCTCAATGAGGCCTCTTTGTTTCGACCAGCCGGAGGCGCTCACGCAGGGCTGCTACTACCGCGTTGATTTTCTGGCAATCAGCGCGGCACTTCGTATACCACCAAAAGTAAATTTGTCAAAGAAACATTTGACTATGTGGGCAGTGCCCCTGACAGGTGTTAGCTTGTGTGGTGCAGTGTGGAGGAACGTGCGTGTAACGAGGCGGTACTATCTGGGAGAAGGAGACCTGGTATCCACAGCTGGAAAATTATAAACCAAACAAGCTTTCCCTTCGGGTTGTGGTTGGCTTGAAAACCCGGGGGTGTGGTGAAGTTGAAAAGAGGGACAAGGCTGTGAATAAAAAATAATTAGCCGCCGGGCAAGTAGCCGGGCAAGTAACACCGACCATTAAATGCTAAAAACGAGTTTATAGCTCAGTCTAGCAAGTTGAAAATGGGGACGAAAATTGTTGTAAAACTAGAGGAAAAACAATTAGCCGCCGCGCAAGTAACCGGGCAAGGAACCCGGTAAGTAACCCGGCAAGTAACCCGGCAAGTAACGCCGACTATTCATAGCTAGAAACGAATGTATACCGTAATCATGCGAAGGTTGGCACCCATCGGAAGGTTGGCACCAATCGGAGAGATAGCACCGGGGTGCGATAAAAAACACAACGTAGAAACATTTAATCGTGTTTTCGCATCCCCATCGGAGAAGTCGCACCCGGGTGCGATCTCTCCGACATGAATAGAAATTGAGGGCCACCGCAGCGGGTCTGTGGTAGGTAATATTATCATTATTTCATACTCCGATGATATATCACCAGTGCGCCACTCCTCTCAAACGTACTTTACCAACGCAGCTTCGGTCAAGTCGTTTTAGGTAGCTTTGAGTCGTTTAATTTGTATCCGGGGTGCATGTACGCAGCACCGTTGCCCCAGTACGGCGCGGTGTATTTCGATTCAGCAGCGCACCCATCGGAGAGATCGCACCGGGGGTGCGCCAAAATTGAAGAACGGCATGATTTAATTGTATTTCCGCACGCCCATCGGAAGGTTGGCACTCATCGGAGAGATAGCACCGGGGTGCGATAAAAAACACAACGTAGAAACATTCAAATATCGATCGCACCCCGGTGCCAACCTTCGCATGATTACGGTAGCTAAGTCTAGCAACTTGAAAATGGAGACAAAAACTCTTGTAAAACCTGAGGACAAAACAACTAGCCGCTGCGCAAGTAGCCCGCCCGGCAAGTACCACTGACCAGCCCGCACGAGTTTGTATTAACATACCTTAGTCTAATAATCCATCCTGTTTAGGAAAGCGTATTTTTGGTGCTTGTTTTCTTTCTTGTTTTTACGCAAGTTTCCAGCCTTTAATGTTGTTTTTCGAGGCGAATTCCTGGCGGCGTCCATCAGATTAGTGTTATGTGTGCCCCACGGCTATTGATTGTCGAAACCCCGAAATATTTCATCGAACGGGGTGTGAGGCTTTCGGTTGTCGAGGTAGACATCGCGCGAACCCCCCGCTTGAGGACAACGACATCGCCTCCTCTTGTGTTTGACGCGTCCCGCTTCTGTCAGCAAACCACGGCCTTGCACCGTCG
Organism: Undaria pinnatifida; assembly: GCA_012845835.1. Taxonomy (NCBI): domain Eukaryota; class Phaeophyceae; order Laminariales; family Alariaceae; genus Undaria; species Undaria pinnatifida. The sequence continues at coordinate 2,582,474 of JABAKD010000008.1, forward strand.
CTTATTATAGCAACTTTTTCTCCCCTCCCACGACCCCCCCCCCCCCCCCCCGTCCCCTCGCCGTCGACATCCATATGAAAATTGCTAATCCTAAGATGAATTTCGGGTAGGCTGAAAAGGAGCGAGAGCTAATTTTCCAATAGAGGTGTCCGATTCTGGCTTTGCGGAGAGGCGGTTAGAGCAATGCGGATGGGACTGCCCTCACTCCCCCCAACAACCCCCCCACCCCTCCCCCTCCTCCCATCCCACCCCCACCCACCACCAATTCTCCCTTCCCCCCCCCCCACGCCGCCGTCGTTATTTCGCAGAGAGAAAGCTCTAAGCTTACTTCAGAAAAGGCTGAAAAGGTCCGAGAGTTGATGTCCCTGATGGGGGTGTCGGATTCTGTGTCTGCGGAGAGGCGGTTAGAGAAATGCGACTGGGACTATGGGAAAGCGGTCTCGGGTTTCTTGGACGAGACCTCATGAGAGCCGAATCCGATGGACCGACCAACCAGCCAATGGACCGACCAATCAATGAAGGCTGTGAGAAGAGCCGAATTCAATGGACAGACCAACCTACCGATGGACCGACGAACAAACCAACCAATCAATGCCCACCGTCCGGTTAGAGCAGTGCGGATGGAAGTTTGGGAAGGCGGTCTCGGGTTTCCTGGACAAGACCTGAGGAGGGCCGAAGTATTTCGATGGACCGACCAACAAGTGAATGAACAGACCGATCAATCAATTGACCGACCGATCAACCAACCAACCATTGTCTACCCGTCCAGCTCACGTGGAGGGACCTGAGGAGAGCCTAAGCCAATGGGCCGACCAACCAACCATTGTCTACCCGTACAGCTCACGTGGAGGAGCCTAAGGAGAACGGAATCCAGTAGACCGACAGAGTAACCAATCGACCGACCAACCAACCAATGGAACGACCAGCCAACCACCCAACTAATGAATGCCCAGGGGTCTGAGGAGAGTCAGATCGAATGGACCGACCGACCAATCAGTCAATCGAACGACCAATGGCCGCCTATCAGGCTCACGTGGAAGGGCGTGCGAAGAGCCGAATCCATTACACCAACCAACGAATCGAGCGACCAACCAATTTCCGCCCGCCCAGCTCACGTGGAAGTCGGCGTCGTCGTCCTGGACTGAACTGCAGGAGAGAGTAACTTGACTACAGTAGGGAGTACTTGACTGTAGTGAGTATTTGGCTCCAATAGGGTGTGCTTGACTACGGTAGGTACTGCTGTAGTACTTGACTACAGGGATTACTTGAATCAGTAGAGGGTACTTGGTTACAGTAGAGGGGATCACACTTGAATACAATATGGAGTATCATACAAGGTACCTGACTGCAGTAGGGAGTGCTTGCCTACAGTAGGGGTACTTGGAGTAGGGAGTATCATACTTGACTACAGTAGGGAGTATCATACCTACAGTAGGGAGTATCATACTTGATCACAGAGCGGGGAGTATCATACTTGACTACAGAGTAGGGAGTATCATTCTTGACTACAGAGTAGGGAGCACCATACTCGACTACACAGTAAGGAGTGTCATACTTGACTACAGTAGGGAATACTCGACTGCAATAGAGATGCTTCACTACAGTAGGGAACATTTGACTACGGTGGGGAGTACTTGACTTCAGCATGGAGTACTTGACTTTAACTAGGGACTACTTACTACTTAACTACAGTAGGTACTTGACTAATAGTAGGGAGTATCCGACTATATGTAGGGAGTACCGGTATATGCTACCGGCGCCATCCTTTACTGTTGCAAAAAGTATCTCGCACTGTTGTGCCCAAGTGGCTTGTCCTCATCTTGTGGGTACAGCAGAGGTCCCTCCCTCTATAGAGCCGGTTGGGTAGTGCCGGTTGCTCGCTACAATGCCTGTGAAATCGCTTGGCACAGATGGAAACAACCAGTACTAATAGTGTCAGCGAGTGTTGTCCTTCTATAGTGCCGGTTGAGTAGTGCCGGTTGCCCGCCTTACTGCCTGTAAAATCGCTTGGCACAGATGGGAACAACCACCATTAATAGTAGTCGGTATGCGGAGCAGTGCCGACTACCGCTTTGGTGCCGGTGCTTCCTCTATAGTGCACGTACTGGCGCTATAGAGGGGGCACCACCGTACAATTATAGGAGGCTGAGGGTTAAGGGTCTTGAGTGATGCTGTTGGCTTGTATGAAAGCTGTTAGCTCGGGATTCGCGAAGAGATTTCTCGAGGACACCAGAAGGGTGGAAATTCATACCGCTCTCCGTTAGATTACCGTTAAAAATGATGAATGGGATACTTTGGACGGCACAGGGCAGAGACATAACATGTGTGGCGCGCTTGGGCATTATGCGTGGTTTGTTTTGGTTCAGTGCGGTTTGGTTGGGCTGTCCGGTTGGGCTGGGTTGGGTTGGGTTGGTTTGGGTTGCGTGGGTTTTGGTATGGTTTAGTTTGGTTTGGTTTGGTTTGGTTTGGTTTGGTTTGGTTTGGTTTGGTTTGGTTTGGTTTGGTTTGGTTTGGTTTGGTTTGGTTGGGTGTGCGGTATGATGTGTCCGTGTATACACCGCGCTGATGTATCCAGGGTGTAGGAAACCCTTGGGATGGATTTAACTCGGCATGAGCCCTGACAAGCAGTGTCGACCACAACGCGCACGTGGTTTTTCGTGGTAGCCGTACCGTAAGTGCTGGCTGCCTGATGTGCGGCATGTTGTGTGGGGCAATCAGGGCCGACTCCGTTTATTTTTGCCATAAAGTAATGATGATGTTGAAATAATGATGATAAGATGTAACTGTATGTACTTCGGTATGTTTGATGTGTTGATTAGCGGGGAGTGATCAACTGATGCTTCGGTGTATATGCTATGTTTTGGTTCCATGGTGGAAGTGTTAAAACGGTAATAAAGTGGTGATGACATTTGAGTTTTTTTGGTTTCATGGTTTGGACGAAGAAGACGAAGGCGCCTCGCGGAGGACGACAGCCGATCCCTGGGTTCATAGCCCCCGCACGGTTTCATTATTTTCGGATTATTTATGGCGTTACTGATTACAGTTCCTATAATAGGAGTTTACTCTTTGATTCTCTCTCGAATAAGAAAAATCGACTACTAGTACCTCCGAATAGAATTTTGAAGCAAAACCTCTGAGCCCATTTTTGAAGCAAAACTCCTACCCACTCGATTTCTGACCCCCCCCCCCCCCCTTCCTGTGCAATTGCTCCCAACCTACGCGTTTTTTTGTGGAAATAGTTGCCTCGAAAATTAGTTATTGTAGGCTTTCACGACAACACATTTCTGCAAAGTTGTTTTTCTCTTTCCTCGCCGCCGTCACCCTGGCGCTACTGAGAGCTAAAAATCGCCCCCGCGCCACCCTACGCGCGTTGATGTTGGCCTGTTTTTCTCAACTGCGCGACTATCTATACAAGGCACCTATCCCCCAGTTCACTTCCTTTTTTTCGTATTTTTAGCTTTCACGTCGCTTTTTTTACTTGCCAAGCTCTGGACCATACGCCGTGTGGTCACAGGTGCCAGGTAGGTGTCTTCCCTCCCCCCCCTCCCCCCCCCCCTGGATAATGCATGCCTTCTTGTTAACGCGCAGAGGACTCAGCACTCCTGCTGGTGGTTCGTTGGGGCGCAATTCGATGCGAGTCGACGAGGGAAGAAGGGGAAGGGCTGAAGTTTTCTCGCGATAGAAAAACTGAAGGCACGTACCGTATAGTGGGGAGGGGGAAGAAAGAACCTGCTTTTAGTTTTTAATACTGCAACGGCCCTGGATCTAACATACGTCTAGGGAGGGGAAAAGAGAAAGAAAAATGCGAAAATAATGATAATGAGTATCGACCCTAAATTTATTTGTCCAGCTCACCGCTGACGACGTTGTGTTGAATTTTTTTTTTTTGTAAATACTATATAATAACAAACGAAAGAAAGTGTATGAAGCTTCAGCTTTTTTTACCCGGATCCCCAGGAGGATCTAAAAAAAACAAACAAAAAAGGTAATAGACTATACTAATAAAATACCAGACGGGACGAGCACAAAAAAGACAAAGTACCTGGTAGGCAGGTGGGCGGGTCTCTGATTATCAAGATTCAAGATCTTCTCGCGCACGATATAGTATATAGTCTAGACTATATTAACGGTCAGTTTTATTTAGTACCTAACCTGTTACCTGGTCTGATGGTAGGATCTAGATCATTTAGATTCTACAACTACTACTACTACTACTACTACTACTACTACTACTATTAATACGACTGTTAAATCACACTTACTTGGAAGTATTTTACATTTGGTATGTATGTGATCTGCCCGACGTGCAGAGTGGTAACGAACATGAGAGCGATCAAAGAAATGTATGTTGTGCTTCAGTCCCTTTCCGCTAGAAGATTCACTCGTGGATGGCGCGAGCCCATCTGCGGCGGCAGCTGCTCGTACGGCATTCTTCTCTCCTCGCAGTGTGCACGTTGCGGGCAACTTCAGCACTCACTCCTCCAGCGCCGGACAATGCGGCGGTATTTGCGACGGTTACAAAAATGACGTTTATTTTATGCTAACTAACGAACGGTGTTTGCTGCGTACCGGTGTCTTGTGCCGAAGATACGGTGGTACACGGGATACGTACGATCCACGTATGGATTGCGGGTAACGGGCGGACACAAACGAACGGGCGGCTTCAGCGCTGGACAATGCGGCGGCGGTACTGTTGACGGTTTCAAAAATGACCTATTGTTATCATGTTGGCACTGCGACGGTACGTATTCACAAAAACTATTTTGCGCACTTTAAGGTTTTATTTATGTTTCCAGAGAACGTTATTGGCTACCGGCATCTCGACGCATCTTTCTTTGCTAACGGGTACCCACAGCAGTAGCATCATCATAGTATCTCGCAAGTATCTTGATCTTATATCCTGATCATCAGATGAGGTACGCACGTACACAATAATACGTGTACGTGACGGTTACCTCGAATGTGCCGTAACCGAAACTAGTGAGTCTACTATCTTCCCTGTTGTGTATATCGTGTAGTACGTAGCTGCTCGTATCATACCATGCACGCCTATGCTCCTTATTTTCTGGTTATCGCTGGGTTAACTGTTGCTGTTAGTGCGTTGCAGGTTGCGTCGATTGGCTGGTTGTTTGTTGCATGTAAAGATGAATACATGTCCATCAAGTCGCCGTGTGTGACGATGTTACGCGAGCAAGAAAAAAAGTTGTTGCCTGTAGTCCCAGCGGGTATAATGACAGGCGGGTGGAGCATCAATCGTGTCGCGCATGCAGCAGTATAAGGCCCACCATAATCAAGGTGAGTCGAAAGACTATTGGCCTATGTACAGCTCTACACTACGAGGCCAGGTGGTATGGAGGATAGAAAGTGCATGATCAGTTAATAATACCAGTTTCTCCGTTGTTGTGTTCGTTCGTCCTTCATGTTCTTGTATTCCCTCGGACCTAGATAGACCTCTTTCCACCTGTCACAGCTGTACGTTTGGGGTACTGACCGACAACAAAATGCGTCAACCGTGTGACCAACCAACCTCTGGTTCGAGGCCCCCGCGGGAGACAGTCCTAACTTCAGGAGGCTTGGAGTGACACGTTGGGCACTACGGGTGCGTGGGTGTGTAGCTCGTATTCCAGGGGGAACTGTCGAAAGCAATCGACAATTACAGCATCGCCACACATACGAAATCGGGCTAGCCCCCGGGCTTCTGGGGTGGTGTCAATAGGCGATGTGTCTTTGAGTGCGCGATGCAGGGAGGAGGGGTGAATTGCACGCGCGCAAAGGCTAACACTTGACGCGTCGGGCAGATCGCCGATCCCTTCTTGGTGATCTGGATGTTTCAGGGAAGATCTGTATGATCTAGTTCATGTTACACGGTGGGAGCCGTGTGATCTGCATGATCTACCACATTTTTCCTCGGTTGGATCTGTATTCTCTATGTACAGATCCTGCACAATATCTCATAACGGCAGCTATCGATCTGCTATACTCGTAGATGATCTAGGTCATGATCTGTCTTATGTAGATGATCTAGATCGTGATCTGTCCTATGTAGATGATCTAGATCGTGACCTGTCCAATGTAGATGGTCTAGATCGTGATCTGTCCGATGGGGATGGTCTAGATCGTGATCTGTCCGATGGAAATGATCTACAGTAGATCGTGATCTGTCCAAGGTTTAGACTAAACAATTTTAGTGAGATGTGCGCTCTTCTTGCCAGGAAGTCGAGTAAAACGCCCCTCCGACCCACGGCCAAAACCGTCGAAGGTTGATTGATACAATACCGCGGACTTCTTCTCCCCTTTTACTGTAGGTCTCGCTATTCCTGGGTTCCTACAGGGTTATTAGTACTCAATACTGTGGTGCTGCAACGACAGCGCATACATAGTGGTTGAGATCTTCGCTTGCGAAAGGCGCAGTCTCTACGTATCGTGAGAGCTTCTTACAAAGCGATATCGTTCTTCCATGTTCCCCTTGGAGGCGAATGGCAAGCCGGGCAGAGATTATCCACGCATTGGACCGGTGAGCATATGTACGACTGCCCATTCACCCACGCTTAAGTGGTAGCGTGTATTAATAGTTGTGTAGACCAAGGTTATCGTTACGGTATAATTCTAGCTACTGCAGCACTATGTAGGGGGTCCCCCAGCAAGACGGTGGTATGATATGCCAGAGCAATACGACCGCCTTTTTGAGGGAAGCCGCCTTGTTCTTCCCAGCCTATGAGTCAAATTCCTCAGTCGTCGTCGTGCCAAGCGATGTTGACCGCCTTATATCGGGATACCGCCTTACTGTTGAGGAATTAGTGGGGTTTTAATCCGTTTGACCACTTGCAAAAGGTTAACCGATAGCTTACCCAAACTAAGCCTCATAACACTCTCCCCCCCTGACACGGCGGGATAGCAGGTCGGCCGGATAGACGGGCGGACCTGTCAATATCCAAGCGGTTTCATTTCCTGGGGATACCGGGGAGAGTATTTTTCAAGTTCGACATGGAGAAAGTCTGAAAAAGTTTTTATAGATAGTGAATGGTGGGATGTGAACCCACGACCCCAAAAAAAACATGGTCCAGCCGACGACGCCATTTGTTAAGGTATTCGTGGGGTATTATTCCGTTTGACCACTTACTTGCAAGAGAGCCATCCCACGGTAGGGTTGCAGCATGATCAGATCAGTCCCTGAGCTCTCCTCACATGAGGAACTCAATATCTCACCCGAAAAATGACTTGGAAGGCATTCGTTCGCACAACCCGACCAAGCTTTTATGCCTTAGTCCAAAATATATTTTACTCGAGTGAAATTACTTCATTGACCGGCAGTTCCACACATAAGGAACGCAATCGCCCAGGGACTTTTTGGCGCAATCCTACAACTGCAAGCCCTACCGTGGGATGACTCAAGAGGTTAACCAATAGCTTACCCAAACCAAGCCGTATAACCTTGCTCAGACCGCCTTATTGGGGATTCTCACTGTTTTGTCACTACAAAGTCACTGTTATGGGGACTCTTTTTGCAACGCTTCAGCGCCACTTGCGCCACCAGCGACTAACCTATTCCTTTGGCGTCTCAATGGCATGCACGTGCTTTTCGGTTCGTCGGTATAAACGCACCGCCATTTGAATATATTTATTTATTTGTGATCCTGCGCCGACACGATAGTTTGACCTCCGTTGTCGAGAGAAGTGCAGAGCTATTCGCGCGGCAGTGGAAATGATACTATATCCCCTAACATGGGCTTGACTGGTGGAGCACACTCCGGTTTATTCTCATCATAGTAAGTGGCGTAGCGAGTCGAGCGAAGTTTCGGGTGAATCCGTATGGTACCGACACCGGGTATTCGGTTGGAAATTCTGTCCGGCGTTGGGCTCAATGCTTGCGTGCACGGGGTTATGTGCTCGCCGTACGCTCCCTTTCCGATTTTGTTTCACGGGGACCCATTGTATTGTAGCCTGTCTGTACGAGAGCGATCACGCTCTGATATCCCCGAGTTCGTGCTCCAGCGGAGTCAGCAGACCTGCGGTTCCGTTCTGGTGTTTGATACGCATTTTCAAAGGAATTGGGGGTGCCTCGCCGGTTCGACGATCTCGAAATGAAATACCAACTATCGTGTTTTTGAAGCGACTATTACTGAGAGTCGTTGGTTGCAATGGCGCCCATGTGTGTATCGTTCGCGCAGAGTATTTGCACCAAGTGGTTCGAGCCCAGCATCTCACCGGGTCCGGTTCTCCCATCGTGGGTAAGTGGTCGAGACGGCGGTGTCGAAGATCTTGCACGCCAAGCACTAGGCGAGTTGAAACGCTTGGGAGGCAGGGAGGGGGGGGAGGGTACTCATAATTGACCACCCTCCCCTTTCGAGGCGGAGCACATGTATAGGTTGGTTAAGGGGGAGACGTTGGACGAAAACGCTTCGATAGGTAGCTCGTGCAATTGTAACTGCTTGTACCCACATACGGCATTCCCCACACGTGCGTTACCCCATACCATAGTCCGCGTGATGTACACAGATACAGAGATATAGAGGGATATCACGTGGTGACGCTCTCAGGTCTCGCATGCATGCCTAAATACCGGTGTGCCCCACCAATCATGTCAATGTTAGGGGCCAAGTATTATAATCAGGAAGCCCGTTTGAGGATATCCCAGGATGGCCCCCGACGCCACCCACAGAAGGAACAATGCCAACAAGATGAATATCTTCGTGCGCGCTGCTCCTCCAAGACGAAGTCCGGTCCATCGCGACCGTTATCTTCGCTATTGTTAGAGGTACACCATGACCGCTCAGCTAGAGGCCAGCGTAACGCCGGCGCTTCGTGGTCACATCTCCGTCTCACCGCTAAACATTGTACGGCTTTCCCGCCTCACAGACAACATCGCAGCCTTGCAGCATCGACGCCGGTGGTAATATCTTCCTGCAAGACGGCGGCGATGTGAACGAGCCCCGCAGCAACCAGAGGAAGGGGGAACAAACAAACACGGCGAATAAGAACCGTATAAGCGCGGGAGCAAAGCGATTAAACCGTCTCTCTACGGGAGGTAAAAGCGAGCGAGCGCAACGAGCGAAAAATCCCTCTGCGGAGTGCCGCCGTAAATATCCAGGGAGAGGAACGCCCACCTTAGGCGGCATCGGCGACATGGGCAACAACAGACTCCACAATACCGGACGCAAAAGCGCGCGAGCAAACCAAGAAAATATCCTCCCTACAGATTGCCGACTGCCGTTTGCTCGAGGTGGAAACAAGCCAGTAACTACCCGTCTCTCTGCCGAGGAGTGCCGGCGCAAGTGCCCCGTGAGCGGAGCACCCAACCCATGCGGCAGCGGCAGCGGCAAGAAGGGCGACAGCAGCAGAGGCAACACAGCTAGCGGGAACTACAGGGGCGACAACGTGCTACGCCACGTCGGAGGCATCGTCCGATGCCGATCAGTGTACGCCAGCTCGCGCATCCCCCCACCGGCTCGGGGCAGCTGTATCGGCGACCTAGAGACCGCCGCTGCTGACGTAAACAACACCGACATTGTTCCGGTTAGGTCTACACTACGAGCGTACTCCGCCCCACAATTCTTGCATTCTGCGGCGTTTCCTCCGACGAGCCGTACCCACGCGGCGTGCGGAAGTATGCGCGCAACGGCATCGGGTGATGATGATACCTTTACGAAGTTCCAGACACCTTCGTCGAGTAAAGCCGGCGGGGCTCCCGTAACTGCTGCGGATGGTGATGGTGACCTTAGGAGGTACCAGGCACTCGCCGCTTCGAACAGAAGCATTGGGCATGGAAAGGCTCCCGCGACGGTCGGGGACAATGATGGCCGTGGGAGTTACCAGACGTCCGCGTCGAATGACAGAAGCCATGGGTGTCGCGCGCAGCACACCGCACACGGAGGGCGTAGACACGAAGATAAGACACGCGGGGGGCACACACACGGAGAGAAAACACACGAGGGAGGCCGAAAACACAGAGGAAAAACACCCGGCGACCACCGTAACCATGAAAAAGAGCGGATGTCAGCCGTTACGGGGGCAGTAGGGGCTGCAGGAGGGGCAGTGGGGGCGGTGGTTTCCGGCCGACACCGTCCAGCGGGCTACCTACATCGATACATGGGATTTGTGCAGGAAAAAATTTCGAGCCCGCATCTAGAGAGTTTCCGGGTAGCAGGCGGCCTGGGCGATTTCCGGCAAAAGGAGCGTGCCGCCGTCGTTGGAAGAGCCTTGAACGGCCACGGTGGTGCTGCAAACGTGACTCCTGCAACGGAGGAGGAATTCGCAACATCTGAACCCGCGGGCAGAAGGAGGTGCTCTCCGGGCAGTTCCGAGCGATCCTTCGAAGGAACACGCTCACCCTCGCTAGCGGGGGGGGGGTGCTCTCTGGGTACGTCCGAACGACGAGGTACCTCCCGACGATTCTACGAGGGAAGACAAGCGGCAGCGGGTGGTCCGTCCCGTACTACCGCGGTCGCTGTGAAGGAAGCAGTGTACCCTCTCAAATTTTCCGCGGACGCTGGCAGCCTCGCGCCGATTTCGCCGCCAAACGCGACCCAGACTATCCCGGCGTGGTGCAGCCGGAGCAAGAAGCGTCCAAACGGCGGTACCAAACAGAAAAATGTGAGGGGAGCCGATGGGTGGAAGGGGTCTCGGCATCCCACCAAGGACGCGCCAAACAAGCTTACAGGGAGTTCCATTAGTCTGGCGGCATGCAAGGCAAAGAAGCCACGCATAATCAGAAAGAGACGTGCGGGCTCTCCGTATCGTCTGGGTATTCTTCTGCCGTACGATCTTGAGAGGCCAGTATCGCCGGAGAGAGGAGAGGCGTTTCGGTTCACCTGCAACTGACCGACATTGGCTCGCAGGCGTGCCAGAAAAGCGTGCAGAGAGTTCCCTATGTCTGATAGCCTACAAGGCAAAAAAGACGCGCAGAACCAGAACGAGACGTGTGGGTTTTCTCTATCGTCTGCGGGTTCTTCTGCCGTATGATTTGGGACGCCCAGTGTCGCCGGAGAGACGTTTCGTTTCACTTGCAACTGACTGTGACTGGCGTGCAGACGCGCCAAAAAGCCTGCAGGGAGGTCCATCAGTCTGATGGACTGCAAGGCAATGAAGACAAGCACAACCAGAAAGAGGTAAATGGGTTCTCCGTATCATGTGGGTGTTTTCTACTCTACCATTTGGAGCGGCCGGTGTCGGCGCAGATGGGGGAGGCGTTCCGTTTCAGTTGAAACTGACTGTCATTGGCTCGCACACACGCCAAATAAAAACCCGCAGGGAGTTCCATTATTCTGGTGGCATGCAAGACAAGTATGACACGCAGATAAAGACACGTGCGGGCCCCCTGTATCATATGGGTGTTCTTTGGCTGCGTGATTTGGAGCAGCCGGCGTTGCCGTAGAGGGGAGAGGCGTTTTCTTTTCACGTGCAACTGGCTGTGATTTGCTCGCGGACACGTCAAATAAAAATGCGCGGGGAGTCCCATCTCGGTCTGGTGGCATGCAAGGCAAACACAACACGCAGAACTAGGAAGAGACATGTGGGTATGTAGGTAGTTCTCCGTATCGTGTAGGTGTTCTGCCGTACTGTTTGGAGCGACCGGGGTGTCGCCGCAGAGAGGGGGGAGGGGTTTGATTTCGCGTGAAAAAAAAAAAGCATCCCGCGGCAGGGGCTATTACACTTTTTGAGCCAAAAAACGGTATACCTTGGACGCGTGCTGCGATATAGGTATACCTTTTTTTTGGCGAAAACGGTTTCTGAATGACGGGGACCGCTCCTTAACCCTCCTCAACACAAAAACGCCGGAAAAAAAAATAATGGGCCCTTTTTGTTTTTTGGATGATGATTCTCGTTGCGCGTACCTAGGCCAGATGGGATCTTTCATCCGGTAGCTTTTGCATTCTTATTTTCTCCAAATTTCTCAGTTTTTGGGGTCAAGACATGCCTTGAGCTCCCAAATTGAGGGGTAGCATTAAAAAAAAAGCGGTGCACCTCTCTCGTAGCACGCGTCCTTCACCGGTTGAGCGCCTTAAGTGTCGAACTTAGGGTTCGCATGACAATTTTAACGAGTGGAGGGGGGGGGGGGGGGGGGGGAGGGTCGTATTAAACATGGCCGTAAGTCCTTTGGACCATAGACTCTCGCATCCAGCACCGGGCGTTTTATATTGGGGAAAGTTAGGAAATAGATCGGAGGCACGAGCCTCCGATCTCAGAAGCTATCCGGGGCTCTGGTGGAAACGAATAAAGCCACGTCTCTACGAAGGAAGCGAAAGGGAGTACTCTCCGAGGACCTGCTCAATTGGCAGACCTGCAGGGGGCACTCTGTGTCCCCACCTATAACTTCACATGTATGTGGCGTCGACGGCAGGACCAGGGCGTCGTGGAACGCTCTCCTTTGACGACGGCACAGGATTCCTTCGGGGGCCACGCCAAGGGCTTCGAAGCGGCTGCACAATGGAGCGGGCACCTACAACTTTAAACTATATATATCACTGTTGTTGCCTCGTCTTGATCCCCCCGCTGTGTGTTATCTGTAGTATCTGATCTGTACACACAACACGTAGCAACAGGCTCCTCATTCCTGAATCCTGGACCTCTAAAATAATTGTTTGCCTTTTTTTGTTGGTGCTGTGGGTGGTGATGGCAGCGGAGTTAATTAATATAATGATCGGTGTTGTTGTGGTTTTTGCCCCAAGGGGCATCAGAAATTGGTGGCAACCGTTAGGTTATCCACACGGGATTGGAGTAGTTTTCAACTAGCAATCACCACGCATCAGCAGAGCTTCACGCACAATGGTATTGCCCGAGGAGCAAAGATAATATAATCAGGGGGCCTGGCAATGTTTATATATCCCCTTTTATATAGCGGGCATTTTTTTCTGCACAAAAGCACCATAAAATGCGTTTTTTTGTTTTTTACTATTAAATAAAAGTGTATCCTTGTTCTACGAAGAGCGCGGAGCGTAGGATGCTACCTGTCTTTGTTGCACTTCCGTAAACAAATCGTGTGAGAACCAATGAACAACTTCAAGTTGTTTTGAGCTCTGCCCAATGACATGTATCATCCGTATACACAGCAATGAGCTTCTCTCCTGTAGACTTCGTGCTCATCAACCTCTGGTGCTGCCTGGTCTACGCTATTCTATCAGACTACTATTTTGAATTGAGTACCTGGTATACAGCAGCAGTCATCAGCAGCCACCCTCGTTCACAAGCAAACAAATGCAGAATAAATGCGACGACAAAGATTATGCATGCGTGAATATCAGCTCATCACCAACAGGTGTGAATGGGGTGCCAGCTGTGATGCCATATGATTTAGTATTCCATGCTGGGCTTGCTGAGCACTGCTCCTCCTGCCTTCACGCACCACCACCTGTGCTTGCTGTACGAGTATCATTGTCGCATTCAGAAAGAGTTTTGGTATCAACGTTTTTCTCGTTTTTATGTTTTTTTCCCTCATTTTGCTTGTCCATTTTTCATTTTATTTTCCATTTTCATTTTTTGTCAGCCCTCCCCGAACCCCTAAAAACGCCTCTCGAAGTGTTGCAAGGCCTTTTTTTTGTGGCTTCGGTGCCTGGGCACAGCAGCAGCAGCGGCAGCAAGCAACCCTCAAGGTCTCTAACCTGTGCCACCTGGCCACTAGGTTAAAACTCCAGGTGCGATGTGTGAGCTCGGATCCTCCCGTGGAACGGGTTGAAGAAAACGAATTCGCGGTCCAGAATGCCTGTGTCCCTGTCCATTGCAGAGCTGTGACCACATTTCCGTACGTATTTCTGCATGGCTGTGCGTTTACGGCGCGTGTTGGCGAGGCTCGGGGGCGCGTAGGGCTCCTATGCGACCAGAGGCAACTGCTCCTCCCGACGTGCCGGCTTGGTGCTGAACCCAAGCTTGTTTCGCTTGAGGGACATGTCGTGTTAGTTTGTTGCTCGCGAGTTTCCGCACTAAAGAGAGGCTAAATAGTGGCGGTTTTTCAGACTGCTGTGGTCGGCGTGCACACGGCAACCACCGATCGATTGAAAGCAACGATGGGCGGCTGAGTGCTGCGATGCCCCTCTGTGTGTGCGCTTTTGCCTCGCAGAGGTACCGGCTAAATGGTATCTGTGCACCACCCTCAGCTAGATTTGGCTGGGTCTTAATGCTTCGTTTGTCATGATGCCCTAATAATGGATGGTGCTTTGCCAAGTACCAAGTATATGTACGAGGAATGCTGCAGCTTGTGCTCTCGCGAGTTTATCGTCTATCATCTCTTGTCCTATTAGTCCATATTAATAGGTGTATGCCTGTAAGCGCAGCCTCCTGCTCTAGATAGACTCTTGGTGCATTGTGTGCGTTGTTTTTGCTACCCAACGACATGCAGCACACCCGGCGTCCTTGGTGATTCTGTGGTCACAAACTACAAGGCAGAGGTAGTACGCCACAAAGATAGCAGTAAAGAAAGTTGGCAATGTACAGTTCAGTACTTGGAAAGATGGCAATGTACAGTTCAGTACTTGAACTAAACGTAGGAGCGTACCAGTTATTAATACTTGTAGTAACAGCAGTACGTGATGATGCCCATATTATACCCACGTTATGAGCGGACAGCTTCTATGCAGTATGAAAAGCCTCGTACCGATCAACTAACCTCTACTCGTACATTTTTTTCTTCCCGCCCCCCCCCCCCCCCCCCCCCTCTCCACCCTCCCGTACATGTCCGTCTGTCGTTCACTTCCCTTCCGCTCTCGTTCCTCGGTTCGTTCTTGCCTGATGTCGGCTTCGCTCTCTGTCTCCCTGTCACCCCGTGACGGTAATGGTCATGCTCGTGGTATAATGGCGATGGCGATGCTGGTGCCAAAATTACCGACGAACGAACGAACGAACGAACGAACGATCGAAAACCTCGGCACTTGACGACTGGCTTGAGCAGTCAAAGCATGGGCAAGGGAAAGCCGGCGGGCATCCGCGCGGGGCGCAAGCTCCGCATCCACCGCCGTAACGAAAGGTGGGCGTCCAAGGTAAGAAGCGGTTGGCATAGGTCTTACAATACCAGTATCTTAGACTGGGTACTGGGTACATCATACCGCAAGTATACTGGGTAACGAGTACAGCGCCCGGTAGGTACACTGGGGCAGTTCCTGGGTATACTAATAATATTACGAGGTTGCTATGAAAGGTATACCGGGGCGGTACCGTATGCTCTTTGTAAGTGGGCTAGTAAGGTCAGAAGCGAGTGCCGGTTGGCACAGGTAGTGGTAAACAGTATACCCTGGTACTGGGTATATATACCGCCCGTTAACTGGTGCAGTACCTATACCGTACCGACATTACAAGTAAGTGAAGCTATACCCTAACCCTAACCCTAACGAAGTATACTGCTGGTATCCGGTATGCTACTAGTGCAGGAACGTATATACCAGGCCTACTTTTCAGCCCGTCACGAACGGTGGCGCTTTCTACTTTCTGCAGAGTGAGTCGGTACCCGATACCGATACCGACAGGAACTAGATACTGGTACGTGCGTAGACACACGAGGCTGTCAGAGAAGTTCACAGGCCGACGCTTCTTTCTTCCTTTTTCCGCTCCTGCCCCTACTTGGCACCCTCACCCCACGCCGACCTGATCCCGCCCGGCCCTGAGCCCTTCAACTTGACCCTCATGAGTGTGTATTAGGTGATGAAATATTTAGCGGGGCTTTTCACGCGCCGGGAAAAATCTGGCGAGTCGGGTTGGGCCAAGTTGACGCGACCCGGCCCGACCCGTGAGAATGGAAAACCTCCTGACTCCTGACCCGACCCGTGATATGTCGAATACCTCCTGGCCCGACCCGACTGGACCCGCGAGATTTCGAAGACCCCCTAACCGGACCCGCTGATCGGATCGGGTCATGACCCGTGAAATATCAAATATTTAGCTGCCGATAGGGCCCATGAATAAGCACGTGATCCCAGCTGACTTAATCTGCCGTCTGAATTTCCATTACGTAGAACAGTAACAGCAAAAGCGTACTACGACATTAAACTAGTACGAGGTATATTTGTATCTAACCTGTTGTTTTCTGGTCTTCTCCCACGGGCTGGTGACTACAAATAGTTGCGCCCATGGCCGTTTGGTGCTTGGGTCGTACCGTGTGATGCGTAGGCCATGCGTGTTGACTGAGTTGTAGCTGTTCGCAGTGAGAGCAAAATAGGGGAGTGTCGAAAGGTCAAGTTTTATACCGGGGATTTTTATTTTTTTTGTCTCCGGTACCGAGGATTTTCTTTCGTTATTTTAGACGTTTTTTTGTGCGATAGAACCGCCGAGTTGCGGAGTTTGTGTGACAGGCAACTGAAAGTGCCGTTGGTGTGATGGTCTGATTGGATTTGTTTGTTTTACCCTTGATTACGTAACGGTTACCGTTTAGACAGCCGTCGATCGGTAGTCCTGCCCGTCGATCGTTATCCGGTTTGATCGTTCAGCCGTTAGGTAGTCTGTAGTTTGATCGGTTGATTATTAGTCCGTACGATCCATCAGTTGTCTGGTCGTTCGATAGATAGTCTGGTCGTTTGATTCGTGATCTGGTTGGTCGGTCGGTTGTCTTACGGTCGATTAGTCGGTAGTCTGGTCGGTTAATTTGTACCGCCTTCAGTCGATCGGTCGATCACTCGTGTGGGCGGGCGGTTGGCCGATCGAACTACCGTATAAAACACAAAATACACTCCCCCTGGGACCTCGTAGTGCTCATGTTGTGCAAAGCTAAAGGGGCGCACTGAAAAAAAACGGTGGCTTTGGAATGATCTGATAGAGATCTTTCCGTAGGCGCATCGCTCGGTGTTTGCACTCTCCGTTGGAACGAAATTCAGCTTAGAAAGTTGTCCGAGTTGGTGCGTTTTTTTTTCTTGCGCGTTTTACGGTCGTTCGATCGGTCAATCAGTCGTATGGTTGTTCGATCGGTATGTGGTCCGGACGGTCAATCTATCGATCAATCGTATGATCGGTCTGTTCAGTATTCCGGTCGGTCGATCAGTCGTCTCGTTGGTTGATCGTCAGTCGGCCGTTCGTTCCATCAGACCACAGGCGCAAGGTTTGTTCCTTCATTCCTGGTTGCCTTTGGCAGTCGTCTGAACGGTCGGCCTGTTCGATGTATCGTTTGCCACGTACAGAGCGCTTGGTCGATCGCGACGGCGTAGTCTAGTCGATCGTTTTATTGCCTGCTGCACGTGCACGTAGGAGAGGTTCACACGATCTCAGAGACGAGTGACGGTATGCTCGTGAAAGCTTTTTTGAGACATCCGAAAGTTGTGTGTTGCCTGCTACCGTTAGTATTCGCGAAATTCCGAAAGCTTCACACATCAAACACACCTGGTATGACGTTCTGGATGATCCACGATCCTATACCTGTCCTTGATTTGCCCTGCAGGGTTCGTCTAGTACCGATCCGACTCGGAAATCAATCATGAAGTACAGCTAGTTCATGCAGATCATACAGCTCCCACTCGGCAACATGATCTATACTGTGCAGATCGTTCTTTTCCGGTTGCCTCACTGCGAAACGTTTTGCACAACGGGAAAGGGGTTCGTAAGAACGGCAAAGCGGCACGAAATGATTTCCGGACACGAACGATTGCAATTATTAGCACGCTATGCGGAAATCTAAGGGTCGTTTGATATTAATATTGATACGACAACGGTTCTTATATTTTTCGGACGGTGGTACCTTGGGGAAGAGAAGATGTGCGACGTGGGACATACGAAAACGGGGTTAATAGTAGCCAGACGGTTCTTATGTTTCCGGCACAGTGGTACCTCTGACTACGTTGGACGCGCGACAACGAAAACTAAGGATGAGTTGTCTAATTTGGACGGCGTTTGATGCTGGTCTGCCGAATCGCAAACGAACCCGTCACGGTTGGCACGTGTCACCACGAAGCCTTGGGTGAGGGTTGAAGTGTTGCGGTGCTGTATCCCACGGCTGCACTGGACAGATGATGGATGTCGAATCGAACGAGAGACTGGGACTCGGTTGTTGTGCTCTTGGAGGCTTCGTTTAGGGTGGTCACACCGTGTACGCGGTTTCCAATACTCGTATGTACATATATTTACCGATTTCAGCCCCCCCCCCCCACACACACACACACTTTGCCATCGCAGTCAATGTCCTAGCGTAAAATTGTGTGCTCTGGCTGGCGCACCAGTTTCTCCCGCACATAGCTCGAGTTATCGAAAGCTCTCGTCCCACGCGTTGCGGTTGCAATGGTAGGTAGAATGGTATCGGTCTCCTCTCTGCGTCTGATGAGGTGCCGTTTTTTTTATGATGTGATGATGTAGCCAAAACGGTTTTTACTACGTTTCTTTGTTAACCCTCCACTCCTTTGTTTTGTCGCTAGTGGACACAACGCACCCGGCCACCCAACCCACCCACCCACCCACCCACCCACCCACCAACCCGTCCTCGCTTGTTTTCAAACACTCGTCCTGCTGTTGTGTTCGGCAGGACTACAACAAGTCCCACTCTGTGACGGCGATGAAGGCAAACCCGCTTGGTGGGTCTTCTATGGCCAAGGGCATCGTCTTGGAGAAGATGTGAGTTTTTATCGCCCCCTCCCACCCCAGATCCCGTCCTCCTGGCATTGCCACGCACCTTCTGTAGTTCTGAGAGGTTTTATTATCCATCTTTGCTGTTTTTCGATTCAGTTTCAAGGCGAGCGCTCCTGAACAATGTTTTTACTTCGTGCAGGCTTTTCTTCGCGGTGTCGAGCGCTATAGTGCATGCCATCCCATGGGGCTAAAGCTGTGGAGTTTTCCCCAACGGCGTTTGCATATTTTGTTGAGTTTTTTTTTTGCTGTTTTTCGAGTTTGTGTGACATCGAGCTCTCCTTAACGGTGTGCTTACTCTAGGAAGGGTTTTTGCGGTACCGAACCTTCCTGTTTCGCGCGGCTGCAGCTGGGGAGCTGTAATCTAGGGCGTTTAGGTATTTTGTACCGAGGCGTTTTGGCCGTTTTTCGAGTCTTGCAGCTTCACGTCGATTTCTCCTCAACGGTTGTGTTTGTGTAGTCTGTAGAGGTTTTATTTGCGCTCAAGTCATGCCGGGCTAGGCGGGCGGTGGCAGGTGGGATTATTGTTTTACGTGGCGCAGCAGTCGCCTGATCCAACCATGTCCTCTATCTTATCTATGATACTCTACCGCGGGAACTGAAGGATACGCCAGATAGCGCTGGATGACGAATGCAATCGAGTGAAATTCACACACGGTATGTATGAAAACACGGGGAAGTGTGGTGAGGTTGAGCTTCATGTTCCCCCATACGCCGGAGGATGAAAAACAAAACAAAAACGCAACTGCGAGGACCATGAATGGGCGATGGTGCCGTGAGCCGGGCCAGTCCTCACCCCGTTCGTCGCGACGACTCTTTCACCGTCATACAAAGGTTGCTTTCAATCTCAATCCTGCCCCTCGTTCGTTTTGCCTCGCCCTGCTTGCCTTGCCCGTGTCCCCCCCCGTCCCGCCCCGTCCCGTCCCTCTATACCTTATTATCGGCACGGGTCGGGCATCTCTTCGGTGTGTTTTTTCCCGGAATATTTCAGCGGTATCGAGGCGAAACAGCCTAACTCCGCTATCCGAAAGTGCGTGCGGGTGCAGCTCATCAAGAACGGGAAGAAGCTCGCGGCCTTCGTACCCCGTGACGGGTGCCTCAACTTCACCGACGAAAACGTCAGTGCCGACGGCGTGCTTTCCTGTGCTTGGGCTCCGTATTTGTGTGTTGCAGTTATTCTGTTTTGTTTTTATATTCGCGCACGGAATTTTTTGTATGTTCGCTTTTTGCTTTGTTGCTTTCTTTTTTTGTTTTTTGCCTGTTTTGCTTTTGTTCTGTTGTCTTTCTGTTTGTTTTTTCTTCACGGGCTTTTGGTATTCGTGGTGCTTGGAGCTGTGGAGCGTTGGAAGGGGTCGTGTGGAGGTGTTCGATAGAAACGGAGGTCTGGATGGATGTAGGGGTGGCTGGGGTGGCCCGTTGGTTTGTGTCTTATTCGCTCTTAGAGGAGAGAAGAGCTCAATGGCAGTGAGGCGGGCGTGTGGTAGGGGCGGAGGAAGAGAGGAACTGTTTAGGCTCCATGTCGCTGTCTGATGTTTACAGAGCCCAATAGCGGTGACACAGGCAGTTACATGTTTCCAAAGGTAGGTAGGTAAGTAGAGACCTCTGCGTTTTTGCTGGTTCTGCGCCGGCATCCTCGCCGGGGGTGTGCTTGTGACTGCATGGCGTGGGGCACAGACGGCGGCGGCGGCGGCCTGAGGACGGCTCGATGCATGCGGGAGATGGGGGAGGGGGGTTTGCTTTGTGTTTTGGACCTTTGAAAGAGAGAACAATACGACCGGCCAAGGTTTGTCGTTTTGTCGAATTACATGAGCGATGTTTGGAGTTCAGGAGTTGGACACTATCCTTGTCTAGTCTGTTCGTTTTTTCTGTCCCAGCATGTATCTGCTTGTATGCTGTCCTTCGTTTTATTATTCTAACGTGAACGTATTTATCATTTGTTGTTTCGCGTGTTTTTTTTCTGTTAATTGTTCACGTTTCAGGACGAAGTTCTTATCTCCGGGTTCGGGCGCCGCGGTCACGCCGTGGGTGACATCCCCGGTGTTCGCTTCAAGGTGGTCAAGGTGGCGGGTGTAGCACTGCTCGCCCTCTACAAGGACAAGAAGGAGAAGCCCCGCTCTTAAACAAAAACGCCGCGCGTCTCTTCACAAAACCTATGGGGGAGGTGGGGGGGAGATACGGACCGACCAGAACGTTGGGCGCTGGAGCGAGACGAAGAAGGGTTTTCTCGGTTTCTGCTGTTTAGACGGAGAGTAAAAGTTTCTTGGGTTTTCCCCTCTTCAAAGGAAGAAAAGGAGATTCATCCTTGGTTTTCCTGTTTTTCGCTGACTGCTTCAGGCTTTCGTACCCGTTGCGGGTCCCCCGCATTTGGTACGGCTGGTTGACGGCTCCGTCTTTAGTTCCGTTCTTTTCCTCTCCCTTCCCTTTCCTCGTCGAGTGTGTTTCTCTAGCTCTTGCCATTTCCGTCTCTCGTGTGAGTGGGCGTGATGCTGGCTAGAAATTTGACGAAGGTGCGGTTGTGGTGGAGGCTGACGGTTAGGTTGCGGATAGGGGGTTTCCTAAGGATTTTCCAAGGGTTTCCTAAGACCTCTTGTCTGCCGCGCTGCTTGGGGGCCGGGGTCGGCGTTAGCTGGCCCCGCGTAGGACATCGTCACGCTGCAAAAATGATGAATGTTTTTTCCTCTTGAATCTTGTTGATTTTTTTATTCTTGAAAGGGTGTCTCTTTCTTCTGGAAGGGTTGCCCATATGCTATTTTGTTATGCTCTCGTGTTTTCTTATGAATGAAGTGGGTTTGCTTGCGGATCCCATGCATGGAGCGGATTTGCCCGCCCTTCCTATGGCTGGGGCGGATGTGCTCTTCCCGCTGTCACCGTATCGCTGTTCTTGGGACCTAGTTCTCTCACATTGGTGTTGTTGGTGCTCCTGTCGCATTGAGTTTTTCCCTGGCGCACGCGCCGCTCTAGTTTGTTTTATTTTATTTTTTGCTCATCTCAAGTGTCTTGGCACTTTTTCTTCATCCTTGTCCCTGCCCTAATAGACGTAACTCGAAGTCGGGGTCACCACGAGTAAGCAGGCTTTTGACCCCCCCCCTCACTGCGGCATGCGCCTTCGTTTTTATCGCGAGAAAATTCCGTCCAGACATTTCTTCCATCGTCGACTCGCGTCGAATTGTGCTCTTGCCCACGCTATAAAGCGCTTTCGGCAGTTGGTGTATCTAGAAATAACAATCTCCATACCGAGATTTTAAGCTCTTACTCCAACCTTACTCGGTAGTGCTCGAGGTTAACCACTGTCATTAGACCACCGAGGCGACCGACTCATCATATATATGTACGCACATAACATAACCATGTACGTAGATTGCGTTGTTTTATCACTTGTCCTCTTACAGTAGAACCCACACCCGTGACTTGTACGTGAGTAAGGCTCAAGCGCATGCACGTCCCCAAGCGTTGACGGCACTGCTTCGTTGATCATCCTTCCTGTAGAAACTGGAAAGCTCGACTCGGTACAGTCGGTCGTGGTACATTCCCAAGCGACGGTACCCACTCTTAAGTGGGACCCCGCACTATCTCAACATCACAGTACGAACGTTTCAGTAGTCGCTAGAGCGAGCACGCCGTGACAACGGATTTTCACCTCACTACGAGAGTATAATCGAAACAAATTATTGCGGGACCACGACTGCTGTAAACTGTAATGAGCATCTTGGTTAGTTAGTCAGTAGTCCTGCTTCGTTAGCCACCTGACCTCAAATGACTAGGCTACGAGCTCACTGGACTTGACAGCTACCAGGTACAGTATATAGGCCCTCCAACGAGAAACTCCTTAGTATTTTGGAGTGAGTCTCAGGTTCTTATCGTGACACCACCCTGGAACAATCTTGATGCGCATAGGCTATTATATATATGATTCCCCCCCGACCCCTCTCGTTCAAACACCCCCACCTAAAATCAAAACCTGCCTGAGAGTAGTGAACACTACAAGCCAGTTGATATCACCTCATTATCTTTCTAACCATCCATACCGTACCTCTAATTCATCCCCCCCCCCCCCCCTTTTGTTCAAACGCTCCACCTACAATCGAAATCGGCCAGAGTCATAAACACTTCTACGCAATTGATATCACGTCATTGTATTTTTAGCCATCCATGACGTTGCTTTCATTCATCCCCCTCCCCCCAACGCCCCCTCCTTTCCCACCACCCGCACCATCGCCTAGACCTAGTACCACGCGTATAGCAAACCCCTACATCTATGCGACTTAATAATGTTGGTTAAAAAACCCTTTCTGTACCCCCCCCCCCCCTCCCCAACCCCCTCGAACGCTCCGCTCTCTCCCGACTGTTTGTACGACTTACAGGGTAGGATATATAGTTTCCACGCACAGATTGAGCTGCCCCGCCCGTCCCCCCCCCCTCCCCTCTTGATCAAACCCAGGCCCCCACGCCCTCAAAAACTCCACCCTCCCCTCACCGGTTATTTGACTTACAGGATTCACTTGATAAACTGATGCATTTTCTTCCACAGCTGTCAGATTTTGTCCACGCACAGATTGAGCTGCCCCGCCCGTTCCCCCCCCCCCCCTCTTGATCAAACCCAGGCCCCCAAGTCCTCAAAAACTCCGCCCTCCCCTCACCGGTTATTTGACTTACAGGATTCACTTGATAAACTGATGCATTTCCTTCCACAGCGGTCAGATTTTGTCCCCCTCAAAAACGGGTTTCATAGTTTCCGCGCACAGACTGACTAACATCACCCTGTTGACCCTGATAGCTACACTGTACTTGCAAGGGGAGTCGCCGACCTATATACTTATTGAGGACACACAACCCGTCATACGCGCGATCGGAGTATCACACAGCTTGCAAACATGAGTTTTGACAAAATCCTCGATCTCACAGCTGGAGTGTACTTTCAATTTTATAATATATGGGATTTAGTGCAGCGCTCGCCGCTGAGCATGGTCTCTTGGTCCAATTTTGATCGCGTCCACCGCAATGTGAGCCATCCCTTTACTATCGGTGGACCCATACTGTAGAGCAGTAGTTATTAGTTGGGTGAAGGAATAAGGCCAATTATTAACTGGCTTAGTTTCTAGTCAATACACACAGTATGTAGGTAAATTCTAAAGGCCGGATGGCCTGACCGCCCCACGGTCAGATGATATTCGTTGTATTCGAGCACTAGTAGCGAAAGGAAGACTGCAAAGCAAAAGCTTGTAGAGTGCTTCCGAGCAAGATACCAGGCGCATACGGTATACTCATGCATGTGGCATCCGGTCTGTTTTCCTGGAGAATGGCGGCGGGACCTTGTCATTATCAAATTCGCCAGTTTGTACCTGCGATCAATCGTGAACCTCTGTTCGCTTCACATTAATTTTATTGGATTTTTTATTCCTGAGCCAAACGCCTTGTATAGCACTACCCACTGCGCTACTCAGTCACGCTATATAGCCAGCTATCAGGTATATTACTAACCTGGTCCTTCTCTATAGTGCCGGTTGCCCGCTATAGTGCCTGCAAAATCGCTTGGCACAGATGGAAACAACGAGTAATATTGTATTTATTATGGGGTGTAGTGCCAGTTAGTTGCCGCTATAGTGCCGGTTGCCTGCTATAATGCCTGCAAAATCGCTTGGCACAGATGGAAACAACGAGTAATAATGTGTGTATTCTCAGGAGTAGTGCCGGTTGCCGCCATAGTGCCGATATTTCCGGCTGGCACATACCGGCACTATAATAGAGGCACCAACAAATACTACCATAATACGACACAAAGTAAGCAACCGACAACATGTAGAATCGCCGAAAAGCTGCCAAATCATCACACCACCACCACCCACGAGTACATGAGTACGCAGTCGGTGCTCTACCTTCTTCGCGAAGAGATTTGGAGGACAGGAATAAAATAAATATCTGCTCAAACACTCTTGCGAATAATTAAAGACTTTTGTTATAAGAGCAGTTTCGGCCGGAAACCGAAGAAGGAGTTACGCCCGCTGTACAGTGTGTTGTCAATGTATTCAACGACGACGACCACAACAACGACAACGGCCTGGCTATATATACAGAGTGAAAGGAAGAATGCCGTTACGGCGAATGTCGTTACGGCAAGTAGAACACTTTTTTCTTCGCGGAGAGGTGAAAATGAAGCGGGTCAAGAATACACGAAGACTCTCATCAAACAGCAACAACTTACTCTGCTCTCGCGTCTCGCTATGAAGGACTCCCAGACAGAAAACGAAAAAAATACAAAACAAGACTGCGAAACTTGCAAACCCTGTAAGTCCACCATTCATGACAACTATAGAACTTGTGATGACACCAGAGAGGGGTGCACCATCTATTCTCTTTCTGAGGCTGCTTGAGGAGCTCTCCGAGGCAAAAACCCCTTTAGAGCCCCGAAACCCCTCCCTAGACTAAGCCCAAGCAAAGACATCGGTTGACGGCACTCTTGCCCCGAGACGGACGGACAGCCGTCAAGACAGTCGTCAAGAGACTCCACACACTAAAAAAATAGTATGATAGTTCAAAGACGCCTTGACGGGTCAAAACTAGACCGTCACCCGACGTCTCTGTTTCTGAGTAAACTGAAAGTGCAATCCGATGAACAAACTCGTGACCTAGGTATACACACCAAACAATCATTTTGCAAAACAAGAGTCATGACATTTTTTTTGACGACGGTTGGGTAAGGGGCCCCGTCTCTAGAAAATGTTTTACCCCAAAAGTTGAATTATTTTTTCCTCTATCGTAGCACGCGTGAATTAAAACACGCCAGCGTTGCTTGCTCCCTTTGCGCACTACTTGCAAAAAGCGTGCTGATCGTAGTGTGGAATAAGTCTCGCAGAGTTCGAAAGGACCTAGCTTTGCTCGCCCCCTTTAGTCGCTACTACTACTAGTGTCTTGTCGTCCAAATGCTTGCTTAGACCGGGCCACATGTATAGACGGTGGGAGGCCCCCTATAGTGCCGGTTGAATAGTGCCAATTGCCGGTATAGTGCCGGTGAAGATCGCTTGGCACGACTGGAACCGGCTATCATATACCATCATTATGCCAGCATCGGTACTATACCAAACGGCGCCGGTGTCCGGTATACCGCCGGTACTGCAGGCTGGCACATCGACACTTCGGGCGACCACCACCACTGCATGTTAAATCATAAACACCCGAGGAAACAGGGTGGCTTCGCTTGAAAACACGCTTTAAATAGCGTAACTCTCCCGTCTTTACTCACTATTACGAGAGAGGCACTGCTATCCGTGCTTCAAAAGCTTGCCCAGAGCGGGAGGCACCAGCAGCAACGCACACTACCACAACGACAATCAGCTACTTGGTTGCACGGCCGGTTCTCAGCCGACTCTCTGCTGTCTCTTCTCTGTCGCCCCCACTTTATCTCATGTTACAACAGTAAGGTTGTTCTCACATAAAGACAGCACCGTGGTTAGAGTTACAGCACAGGGTGGAAGCAGCAGCAGTTGCTTACGGCATGATCCTACGGTAGCTCTCTCCTTCTCTTTCCCTGGCTCGCCTCTTCTTTCATCGTCACGGCGCTGGACACACACGTCCACCGTAAGCCAAAATTGGCACCGAGTGCTGAAAAACAGCATGCTGAAAGTCCCATACGCCGACCGCCACCGCCGTCATACCATACCTCACGCGCGAGCAGACGGTGGCAGCAAACGCACAAACCCCGAACCCGCCCGGCCGTCAGCATACCGCACGACGCACAAACAGAACACAACGCCTCTCACGATTTTCCAAGTCAAACGATCCTAAACTGGGAGACCCTGAACGCCAAGCAACGCATCTATGGAAAGATCTAAACGTGAAACTTCCGGAAACACCATTTTCGCTGCCCCCCCCCCCCCCCCCCCCCCCCCTGTTTTGGAGAACGCCCGCTCCAAATGTCATCTGAGGGATGTGTGTTGTCTTCAGTGTTACCTGGTATACGGTATAACTGTGTGATACCGACCCACACCTACTCATCGTTGCTGTACCTTCGCATTAACTCATCATTGTCGTAAATCAAGTCCGTGGCCACAGGGCAGGCTCCTGTCACTATAAAAAGGAAGAATGCCTCAGTACGACGCCCTGTCCTCACTACTCAACCAAAAACGATAGGCAAAACTACCCCCCGGCGCAAGCATGCCTTATCTCATTTCACTGGTGACGTGTTTGACGTCGTCACTCCTCCGCCCCTCCCACACTGTATGCTTCTTTTTTCTCCCGCGAGTCAGCCGATCAAAGCGGCCAACTCAAGCGGTGGGCAACGAGACTCCTTGAGTCTAGCCAATCAAAACAACCAAAATTTAAGCAGTTGGTAAAGATACTCCTAGAGTCTAGTCGGTAATGGCAGCCAAATTAAGCAGACAAAGAGGTCCCGCGAGCCAAACAATCAAAACACCCAAATCAAGCGGTCGGCAAGGAGTCCGGTAAGGCGGTCCGTAGGTTGGGGGCGGTCGGTCGGTCAGCTCCATAGCCGTCCTGCTGGGATTGTAGCCAATCAGCAGACAAACCAAGCGGTCGGCGAGGAGACCCCGCGAGTCAGCCAATGAAATCAACACAACCAACAGGCCGGTAACGAGGCCCCGTGAGTCAACCAATCAAAACAGTCAGCCCAAGCGGTCCGAAAGGAAGCTGGTAAGGCGGTCGGTAGGGCCAGGACGGTCGGTTATTCAGTCATTCACTTTTTCCTGTTGGGAGTCTAGCCAATCAAAAGAGCCAAATCAAGCGGTCGTTAATGAAACCCCGCCAGTCGGCTAGTCAAAAACGTCCAAACCGAGCGCTCGGTAACCCGCAATTAAGCCAATCACATCATCAGCCAAATCAAGCGGTTGGCAGGGAGACGCCATGAGCCACCCAATCAAAACAGCCAAATCAGGCGGTCGGTCGGTCGGGAGGCCATTAAGGCGATCGGTAGGGCGGGGACGGTCCGTCGGTCGGTGGGCTATTCAGTTGTCCTGCTGGGAGTCTAGGTCCGACAACATGATGAGCTTCTCCTGCCCCTTCTCGAATGCGGGCTTGCCCAGGAATGGGCAACCGCCGCACCGGAAGGCGTCCCCCTGTTCAATCAACCATGGTGGTCATGGTGATGGTAGCGGTGATGGTGGTGGTGGTGATGGTAGCGGTGATGGTGATAGTCGCGGTGGTATTGGCGATGATGGCGATGGTCGTGGTGTTATTGGTGGTGGTGATGGTGACGGTGATGGTCGCGGTGGTGACAGATGGTGATGGTAATGGGGGTGGTGGTGGTGGTGGTGGTGGTGGTGGTGGTGGTATTGGCGGTGGTGATGGTGACGGTGATGGTCGTGGTGATGGTGATGGCGGCGATGGTGGCGGTGGTGGTGGTCGTGGTGGTGGTCGTGGTCACGGTATCGGTGGTGATGTTGGTGGTGGTGGCGGTCGAGCGGGGCAAAAATAGGCACACGCGGGGGGGGGGGGGAGTGAAAAGACAAAATAAAAATGAGTCAACAAAACGAAACAAAACATTACTACCTAGAACTGAGCCCTGCTATGCTACAAACGAACCGACGTGCAAACGAATTGCGACGCCACGTAGCGAAGAAACAAAGTACGAGACAAACGACAACAAAAGATAATACAAAACGGACAACGCAGCAAGCTGTGCCTAAAATCTACAAAAACACACGAACACAATACGCATGCGCGCAAACACAGGGCCGTTCGTCAACTAAAACAATCCCCCCCTTCCTGCCCTCTTCCCTCGAGTCTCCCTCAGGCAGACATGCCGCTAGCGGGGCCGCGTAAACCCCTCTCCCCCTAAACCTAACAAAAAATAATATATGTACATGTGTATGACGTTTGCGATACGCGGTAGCACGATAAGACGGAGAGGGGCCGTCGTCGAACGAGCTTTAAACGTCCAAGCGCTAGGGCTGTAAGATTTTTCAACGTCATGACTAGTTATACGCTGCCGTGGGGGTTACAAACCTAACTAACCGACTGAGGCTTTGCAATAACACACACGTCAAGCAACACACGCGCCAGCCAGATGCAAACACGCGGATTTCCGCATGTTACCGCCACGCAATATATTGTATTACCAAGCCAACTAATAGCTATTCGCCGACTTATCGCATCACCTCGCCAACTAACAACTAGTCGGCGATTTATTGTAGCAAATGGCCAACTAATGGCTAGTCGGCGACTTATTGTATGACCTAGCCAACTAATAGCTAGTTGGTGAGTTATCGTATTACCTAGCCAACTAATGGCTAGTCGGCGACTTGTCGCATTTCCTTGCCAACTAATAGCCGTTTTGCGACTCACCGTATTACTTAGCAAACTAACAGCTAGTCGGCGACTAACTATCACGCAACTAACTGCGTTATCTAACCAGCTAATCACTAGTCGGCGACATATTATCACTAAACTATCGGTATTAACTCGCTAACTAGTCACTTGTTGGTGACTATCGTATTACCTAGCCAACTAACAGCTATTAATAGTCGCCATCTTGTTGTTTGACTTAGCCAACTAATAGTTAGTCGCCGACTTATTTATGACCTTGCCAACTAATGGTTAGTTGGTGATCTATTGTAGTACCTAGCCAACAAATAGCTAGTCGGCGACTAACAGTCAGCCATCTCACACCCCTACAAAGAGCCATCCATACATTCGTACGAGCAGCTCCCGCACGGTCACGGGACAAGGTGGGCCACTGCCTTGCGACAACAATCAATAAACTACCCGATACAACGTTAAACTCCTATCATCTCCCCCGAATCCCCAAATGATAACTTAGTCACTCCCCCCCCCCTCCTCGAAAAATCAAATCAAATACATTATTCATTATCCCTAGGGAAAAGAAGGTTAATGTCATCGGCGCTGCAGTACCGTACACTGTAAATTACTTCATGAGGCTGCCCCTATATAATTATCAATGGTGATTACCTTCGAGCAGTTCCCGCAAGCGGATGTAAGCGCATCGTCCACATCCGAAACCGAAGCCACAGGAGGCGGAGGGCCGCTGCTTCCCTCGCCCGCTTCCTCCATCTCGGCGCGCCCGCACGAGCAGTCCTTGCACGCTCGTCTCTTCGTGGCGCAGCCGGTGGCGTCCTGAGTACAATAAAAAGGAACGGAAGACCGTTAGCACAACAACAACAAAAACGAACCGGTTAGACTGCGTGCATCGGTTCCTTTTCGTTGTTGTGGGTTTCTCTTCGCTTCATTTCCGTGGATGTTTATGAGTGATGAGCGTTGATGCTCATTGTCAAGGTACTCCGAAGGGCATGCGGGGTTGGTCGGTGTTGGGAAGCGTGCCCCTCGTGGGCTCCGGTGTCTTTGGTTGGTCTCTCCTCATGGCTCGCTGGATAGACTCAAAGCTTATGCATTATTTCTTCTGCATCGAACTCTAAAAGACAGGCAGAACAGGGCTAGGCAGGGTAGTGAACGACAGGGGGAGTCCTGATGGACCACTCCGTCACCTACATTATCGTCCATCTATAATGGCCTTGACGTGAGTGTGGCATCTAATATCACCTGGTTTCACCCCAACCATGAGATGGTTTCACGTCAAACATGTCGAATCTATACACTACCCACTCTACGGACAGCACTCCACATAGTCATGCTGCACGTTGTCAACTCGCAAAAGTTACGATTGTGCATAGAATTTTCACACCTCGGACATATCACGATATAGATCATCTAGATCATCTAGATCATCTAGATCCTATAGATCATCTAGATCCTACAGACATACAGATCATATTTCACACATCGGACAGATCACGATATAGGTCATATAGATTACATAGATCATCTAAATCATATTTCACACCTCGGACAGATCACGATCTAAATCATATTTCACATTACGGGCAGATCACGATCTAGATCATCTAGATCATGTAGATGATATAGACCATATTTCGTACCTCGGACAGATCACGATGTAGATACTATAGATGATATAAAAAATACAGACTATGTAGATCACATAGATCACGATCTAGATCATCTAGACTATATAGATCATGTAGATCATCTAGACTAGATTGTGTATCTGCTATGAGATGTTGAGCAGGATCTGTACATAGATCGGTACATAGAGAGCACAAATCTAACTCTGCAAACATGTGCTAGATCATGCAGATCGTACAGCCCCCATCCGGTGACATGAGCTAGACCATACAGATCTTCTCTGAAAGATCTAGATCATCATGTTTGTGGGGATCGGCGATCTGTCCTATGTGTGAAAGTTTTGTCAGACGCATTCAGTTGTGAAATAACTATTGTGCATGAAGGTTTTGCTTGACGCATTTTTGTCACACGCATTCAGTAATATGGAAATAACACTTGTGCATCAAGGGTTTTGTTAGACGCGTTCAGTTATATGGTATCACACCCGTATACTGGTATATGGCAGTCTTCATTTTCTGTTTTTATTCATTTTGCTGTGTTTGATGCTCACGTTGTGCATTTATCGTGCTGCGGGAAACAGAAGCAAAACGCAAACGTGAAAAAAAAGAACATATAATATAGCACAACAGCATAAATGACAACCTTACGCTAAAGGAGAGATGACACTACAGTGGCGCAACAGCAACGAGAAATAGGCTAAAAATACAAACAAGGCAACAAGGACCCAGCACAGAGGAACAAAAGAGAAAAATTTCAAAACCTACGAAAGGACCCAGCACAGAGGAACACAAGAAAAAATTTCAAAACCTACGAAAATAAAAAATCAAGCACCCAAGAAAACCAAGAACAGGAACAAAAAACAGAACCAATGCACCAAGAACAGAACCAAAACCACAAACAATTTAACAAAAAATAAACAGGACCGACAACACAAAACCCGACCAAGAACATAATGAAAACAAAAACGAACCGTTTAACAAAACCAAAACAGAACCGAAAACACAAAACCTAACCAAAAACAGAAAGCCAAAAGAGACAAAAACAAGAGAAAAACCTGCGAACGCTACGCGTAGACATGAAAAAATCAAGAACAGGAACCAAAACAGAACCGAAAACACAAAACCTAACCAAAAACAGAAGTATAATCCACAAACGGATCCAAGAACCAGAACAGCACCAAATCTCCAAACAGAACCAAAACTACAAACAAAACAGAATCGATAAACAGAATCAAAAACCACTACCAGGTACAGGATAAAAAACCAACACCGAACCGCACTGAACTGCAACGCACTGCACAGCACACCAGACAACCCCAATCCACCCAACCCCACACTCACGCCACACCACACCACACCACACCACACCACCCCTCGCCACCACGTCTCACCGCTTCGCTAGCTCGCTTCACCGGCGCAGAGCTCTCCAGCAAGGCATCCTCATCCACGAGGTCATCCTCCTCTCCCCCCCCTCCAAACATGCCACCTTCATCATCATCTAATGCCAACATCCACGTCTTCTTTACCACCGCCGGCGCAGCCGAGCGATCACCACTCCCGTTGCCATTGCTCACACCGTTAGCCGCCACTGCCCCGGGGCCCACCCCCGCCGCCGCCGCCGCGGCTTCCGCTTCCGCGGGTTTCGTTGTTTTGCGGAACGACACGCGGACCGGCGCGGAAGCTCCCGCGTTCCACGGTGCTCGTTTCCCGATCAAGACGCGACCGTCTTCGGGAGACGGAGCGACCTCGATGAACCCGGCGAACGTGAGGGGGCGCTTTGATGCGGCGGTGGCGGTGGCGGCGGCGGTGGCGGTGCCATGTGGGGACACAACCACGGTAACTTTTCCGCCGGCCTTCAGGAGCTTCAGGATCTTTTTTAAGGCGGGGGTGGGGGTGGGGAGTGGGAGAGGAAGTTTTAATGCGTGGCGGGGGGGCGGGGGGCGGGGGGGGCGATTTTAATCCGGGGGGCGGGGGGAGCGGCAGCTTTAATGTGTGGGAGAAGGGGGCGAGGGGCGGCAGTTTCAATGCGTGCGGGGGGGTGGGAGCGGCGGTAAAAGTCTGGTCAACAAAGCCGTGAGTTAGCTGACGGTAAGTCGCCCAATTAAATGTGTCGTCGGGGACACAATCACGCAAACTTTCCCGCCTGTCTGAGAAGCTCAAGCACCATTAACCTTGCGTGGTGAGGGTGGGAGCGACGGTATTAGTGCCCGGTCAGGCGAGTCGTGGTTAATATCGGGGCGATATCTCCGTCGTCGGTGGGTAGTGACTGCACCTTTGAAGGGGATACCCCTATCGGAACGCAGAGACAGTGGCCACACTAAAACAAAAAAATCCAATCGAACCCAACCCAACCCAACCCAAATCAAACAAAACCAAATCAAACGAAACGAAACGAAACGAAACGAAACGAAACGAAACGAAACGAAACGAAACGAAACCAACCCAGCCCAAAACTAAACCCAAAACCTGCCCGCTGAGCCACGCCACCGATCACACAAACCAAACCAAACAAAAACCTGCCCGACCACCGCATCACTAGGTCAACAAAAACCACAAAAATCACGCACAGCCTCCTACTCACCTCTGCTAGAGCGGCTCCCCTGATCCGCTCCCCATCCTCCACAACAATCAAATCGTCCGTGCCTGCAGAAGCCCCCACGTGATCAAACACCAAACCAAACCCACCCCATACCCAAAACAAACCCACCCCACCCCACCCCACCCCACCCCACCCCACCCCACCCCACCCAACCCAGGCCGAACCAACCAAAACCCGCCGCATCGCACCACACCAAAATATCACTTTATAGCTTCCTTACCTCCGCGAGCGTGGCTTTGCTACACCGTTCCCAGTCAGATCCCACGCCCGCGCAGAAACCCCCATGTTCTCTACACCATACCAATCCAACCCAAAAACAAAACGAACCCAACTTAAACCCAAAACTCCCCGTAGTTCCGCCGAGGCAAGCAAACCACAAATCACACAAGAAAAAAAATGAAAAACTTAGACCGGTGACAATGGAAGGCCAAAAGTTTAAAATTCCCCAAGATCCTTGTCAAACTTTGCCTGAACCGTCGGTCGCCTATGGGCCCAATTCTGTAGATTTTGTTTTAAAATTTTCCAGGGTTCCGTTTCGCGGCGATCTTGGCCAACATCTGCTTGAAAAATTCTCAAACAGATCTTGGATTAGACGCTGCATGATTTCGTGTCCTCCAC
Source organism: Undaria pinnatifida (assembly GCA_012845835.1). Classification (NCBI taxonomy): domain Eukaryota; class Phaeophyceae; order Laminariales; family Alariaceae; genus Undaria; species Undaria pinnatifida. The sequence goes on from JABAKD010000008.1 coordinate 2,616,101, forward strand.
ACTTCGTTCGACGAAATCAACGACAGCATCGTGAACTCTGAACGTGGCGAGCTTGTGAGGGGCTCCGACCCCCCCTTGGTGCAGAGTGCACTTTACGGCCGGTGATTTGTGGCGGGCGCCGATTAGGCTTCTTTTAACACATTTGGCGTCTGGGGTGTAAAAAATTGAGACAAAAACACTCTACGTATCGTCTGCCAAAAGAGCGAAAAACATAATTATGAGAGGATTGGACGGAAGACCACAAGACAACACAAGCAATCTCTCACGCCCTAGGGCATGGATCGAGATGGACTCTTCAGCGCTTTCACCTACACTCATGTTACCTTGTCCGGAACGAAGAGGAGTGACCGTGGGTTGCCTCTATCTCGAAATCAAAGGTCAATCGTGTTTGGTGGATAAGGTTGATCAAGGGGTCAATGAAAAATGGACAAATTGACCTGTTGGGCCGCATGACCAAAAAAAGAGCCAGAACAAATGAAATAATTGTTTTTCCCCATAGGGACGTACCCGGAATCTTTCAGCATATAACCCCAAAATAAAGTTTGGAAACTTCTTGACCAAACTTTTGGCCTTCCATTGTCACCGGTCTTACCAGGCATGTATTAAAAAAATCATTTTTCACTCCAGGTCATTCGATGGAAATAAACATTGTAATCAAAAACTGCCGACCACCATTCCGCTGGAGCAAGCCCCAGCCAACTAACAAAAAGTCATGCAACGCTTCCTCCTCACACCTCCCCTAGCGCGGCTCCGCCAACCTTTTCCTCGTCCTCCACAACAATCGACTCGTATGTCCCCGCAGAGGCCTCCACGCGCATAACCAGACCAAACCAAACCAAAACCCAACCCAACCCAAACCAAAACCCAACCCAACCCAAACCAAAACCAAACCCAACCCAAACCAAACCAACCTACCCAACCCAAACCAAACCAACCCTAGCAAAAAAACACACACACGCAGCGTACCACACCACACCGCACCAAAAAATCACTTGCAGCCTTACCTCTCCGAGCGCGGCCCCGCTAACATTCTCCCCATCCTCCACAACAATCGAGTCGTATGTCCCGGCAGAGGTCCCCACGTGGGAACCTAGGAAACCCGGAGGGCACACGCTAACCGCGGCCCCACCCCGCCTAGAAGCCGCAGCCCACGCCGCCGCGACAGTTTCCTCCTCTCGGCCCTCTGCGCAGACGACGAGGGCCTTGGAGCCGGTGGGGGCCGGTGCGATGGCTAGCGGTGGTGCGGGGGGGGGTTGCATCTGCGATGGGGGCGGAAGGGAAGGGGGGAGGGGGGGGAGGTGGGGTACCCATCAACATGCATGGCCGTACCACAGGGAGGGGGGGGGGAGGGGTGAAGTCTTGTTTTTTACGTTGTGAGGGATGTTTTCAAGGGGGTGTTTGATGGGGTGGTTGCGACCGTCGCTTCTTCCCAGCTCTCTGCGCAGACCACGAGGGCCATGGAGCAGGTGGGGACGGGGGCGATGGCTATGAATGGCGGTGGTGCGGGGCAGGGGGTGCACCTGCTGTGGGAGGGGGTGCGCGGGGGTGGGGGCGTCGTGTTTTGATGGGTTTTTGATGGGATGTTCATTGGGGGGGTGATCTGATGGGGTGTTTTGATGGGTGTTCTGAGGGGGTGTTTCGATGGGCGTGACTTCGAGCGCGTGTTCGACGGGATGAGCACCTGCGACCGAGGGGGAAGGGGGGGGGCGCGGGTTTTGATAGGGTGCTTTAATCGAGGTGTTTTGATGGAATGTGTTGACGGGGCGCTTTGAGGGGGCGGGCGAGGGGGGGGCTTGCGACGGGAGGGGAGGTGTACTCATTATCACGGGAGGGGGGGGGGGGGCGGGTTTTGATGGGGTGTTTGATGGGATACTTTTGAGGGAGCACTTTGAAGGGGTTAGTGGGCTGTAAAATAATCCAAGTGGCCGAAGATGTACGTATAGCAGTGCCGGTGTATGCCGGCCCGAAATACCGGCACGAGACTACTCCGCATACTCTTGTCACCTGTCACGCTGTTCTCATCCGTGCCATGCACTTTCACAGGCGCTATCGTAGCGGGCAACCGGCACTACTCAACAGGCCCTATCGGGTGACGAGGGACGGAACAAAAACAAGAAAAAGCGCATCTGTACATCTGCACCAGTCACTTTCGTTCTTCGTGGGCAGTGTGCAGAGCAGTCTCGACTCTTGACGCTATCATACGTTTGCCCTCCATCCTTCGCCGCACAACCCCGCTAGCCCTGATAACATGTTGGGCAGGACGCGAGTGAAGGATGCGGGTTGAAAGTCTAGTTTTGCCCGGTCAAGGACTCTAGAATTAATATACTCGTTGTAGTATGGAGCGGTCCGGTCCTTGACGGTCGTCCCGTTGTCCGTCAACAGTCAAGAGTGCCGTCAACCGACATCTTTGACGAGAGTCGGCGTCCGGCGGCCGTCCAACCCAATGGGAAAAACGAAAAAAAAGCAGTGCCTAGGAGGTACGTACTAAGTTTCGTACGTCAATCCTACGGGTATGTACAGAGGAACGTATCCTAATCGTGTGCGTACCAGTACTCGTAGTGTTAATACAACTACAGCACGAGTATTACCACAGGTACTACTATTAGTAATAGTAGTCTAGACGTAGGGGTTACAGGTTGCGTCTATTAATAGAATACGTACTGAAAGTCTAGAGTACGTATCGTACTGAAAGTGCAAAAATATCCCTAGTCTAATGCCTACTACACACCTGCCACCAGGTATGAAGATATGACACCTGTGGTATAAACTCGTTTTGGGCCCACGCTAGGGCCTTACCCAATAAGCTAGCATATCTTTTAGCTTATATTGGCCTTTTGAGCTTATGGAAAAGCTTATGTCCGACCGAGCATAGCCACCATGTCAAATAGCTTATGTGGGAGCATAACAAGGGAAATCGAGCATAAAAGGTGGTTATGCCCGCCTCCATTTCAGTTGTATATGCTTGAATGGTTGTCTAGCAGCACGGCGGTGGAGACGCCAAAAAGTGGCCGCACGGTAATAGTAATAATGCAATTCACGAGGCTTAATTACACCCATTGTCGGCTCTGTTTATCGCGATATTGGACGGTTCTACATAAGAACACTTGAACACGCACACACACGCGCGCGCCCACGCGCCCACGCGAGCACAAAAAAAGCGGAGAGCGCGAGGGACGCAGCCGATCTTCCGATCTTCCGATCTTGCAGCGATGGCAACCGCTCTCATCTTCAAGTACAACAGGGGGCGGGAAGAGTAGCATTGCGTCGTGCGGGGTGCGGGGGTACTGGGTAGTCGGCTGTGTTTGGCTAGCTCGCTAGCTCTGTTTTTGCTGTCGAGTTCCGAGTAGAGAGTTCAAGCAAGTTTTCAAATTGACATGGTGGGCTGTTCATGGTGGGCGGTGGTATGGAAAAGGCAGCAAGGCACTGCTGGACACAACACAAAAACACACAACAACATCAATCAGTAGTAGTACGATATACGTAAATATACGAGTATACACTTTCGAAGTATATATAGTCTAGGAGCATAGACTATACCAGGTATATAGACTACAGTAGGTGGCCCTATATAGTGCGGGTCATATAGTGCGGGGTGTCCGATATTGTGCGGGTGAAATCGCTTGGCAGAATATAGACCCCTTTATAGTGGCCGGTTTTTGTATAGTGCGGGTGCCCGGTATAGTGCGAGTAAATTTTTCGTGACACATACCCGCACTATATAGGACCACCTACTGTAAACGAATCGTATAGTCTACAAGGTTCCCCTTCGGGAGGTGGACACGTGCCTCCCGGGGGCGACGCAAGTCGAATGACTACAACTAACTGATGATGATGAAGTATTTATGCAGAAGGTGTATATCGGAGGGATGCGTAGTGGAAAGAATGTGGATAATTTAGTCTATATTTTACTTTTTCAGCACTGACACACCTGCACCTGCCATGTGGCTTGTAGAAGAAAAAACAAAAATAGCCTAAGAACCCACGTTTCACGAGCATATCGACGACAAGCAGGGATGCCCAACGAGTTTTAGACGAGCAAACACGCTTTTATCGAACAAAAATCAAGCTAGAGATGCAACAAAGAGCGAGCATAAGTCGAGCTTATCCGTGCAAAACTGGCATATATCACGAGCTTATTTCCAGTTTTAAAGCCTATGCCCGCTGAAAAAAAAAAGCTTATATTCGGGAAAAAAAAAGCTTATTGGGTAAGGCCCTAGCCCACGCGCAGCGACGAAAAAAAAGGCGATTTGTTACATTCTCAACCGTCTATAATAGGTGTAGCAGTAGTGTGAGCGAACAGCAGCACGAGTTCGAGGAGTATACAGAACCCATCCTGTACGACCCCTTGCATTGTTGATGTTGTTGTTGATGTTGTTGTAATTCGGACACCGATGTTTATCATCACCCCCCAATCAGCAGTGCCGGGTGCCGTAATCATCAATTTCCTTCGCCAATGTTTACCTCTGGAGCACCACTGCTCATGGTTGGTTTGTTCTCGTGAGCGTGCGTGGTGCAGCAGAAGCAGCTGCACCAGACAGATCGAGAGGTTTAAACTTGCCTGCAGAAGTGCAATTGCAGTGGTCGTAAACAACTCCCCGCACTGCTTTCGGCGCGGCACGATCAACCACCTAATACACCCGCCCTGCCCAAAATAATACCACCCCCATCTCCTCTCGCACCTCCTTCGCGGCCTTCCCCACTGCCGGTGTATGACTCTCCGCCGTGCTAGCCTCCCCTCCCTTGGTGGAGCCTCGCTGTCTCGATGATGATCTGTCGCTACTGGCACTGTAGAGGACGATCGCAGCAGCAGTGGCCGCTATCAAGCCGAGAGCAGCAGCCGTCGCGACCAACAAGGGTGCCTTTCGAGAGGCGGACATCTACAAGTCCACAGTGTTGATCCGCAGCAGCGATTGGGATCGAGGATCAGGCCAATTTTGAAGCACTTTACCACGCGTGGCCGTGCGAGTAATGTCTGCACTCTGGTGCTCTGAGCTGGGTTCAGTTGTTCAGTTCAGCGAATGGGTTTCGTAATATTTAGCAGGGATTTGTGTGCGGGTCAACTTCGTTTCCGTTTTACCGCGTAGGTTGCCTTTTTTTGTGTGTTAGTGTTGCTGTTGTTGCAGCGCATTGCATTGCGTGCTCTGTGCAGTGTGCTGCACAAACCACAGGCCCGCTGTTACTGCTGTAGCTCAACAGGATAGATACGCAGTGGCCCATGAGCTCGTCTCTAAAATCTCCCACCGAGGGTGCAGCAACCGCGGTTTATGGAGGAAATATGGCGCTTGATTCTGAAGTCTGCCGTCAAGATCGTGTACAACAAGATCGTGCGAGACTGGACGGGGTTGTCGAGGATATCACCAAGGACCATGGACTCAAGGGGGCGGAGAAGGAACGAGCCGAGGAATACACGCGGAAGGTAACTCTGTCGGGCCTGCCTCCGGTAAGGCTTGAAACTTACATGATGGAGGCACGCTGAGTTGCTGTGTATGAGACGAGACAAAGAGGAGCACCCCTACGTTTGGGATTCTGGTTGGATTGGGCGTTGAGGTTAGGGCGAGGGTTAATTGAGGGTTGGGAATAGGTGAAACTCAAAATGTATGTAAACCATTTCCCCGAATATAGGCTACCCTCCCTGCTTCATGACGATGCCCAGCAGGGGGTGGTTTACAGGCGAGCGCGGACTTGGACATTTTAGACGAGAGGCATCACATGCAACAATCGGTAGCTTTCAAAAAATATATTTCCGCCGCTTATTTGCCGTTTACCAGTGGTAAATTTTACCGTACACAAGAGAATGGTGGTATCTTTCAGGACTACATGCTGCAGAAACTATACTGTACGTACGGTATGATACGCGTCTAATTTCATTTAGACTAGTCTAGACTATATGATTAGCTACGAGTACGTAATGATGAGACTCGCATCATATCACCATCCTGCTGTAAGTTTAACGCACTGGGGGCTGCTGCTTCCCGCTGTTCACTTGCTTACATGTACGAGGTCCATTTTGTGACCCAAGGCTAGCGACCGAAAAAGGCGACGACTAAAGCAAGCTGTTGTTTACGTCCAAAGCAAACCATACGGCGTGAGTTGTGAGCCCTTCCACTGTCGCTGTTTTGATTGACCTTTCTAGGAAGAGCTTGAAACAGAAGTAGCAGTATCATCGCGCTACGCACGCACGTACGTGTTGTACACCTTTCCGTTGCACTTCGGGTGCGCCATCTAGCCCAGTAACCCGGACTCCGTCGTGTGGCCGTGCTGTAACCTTCACTCTTTTTTTTTCGACGTGTTTTCCACTCTAAAAGTAAGTCGTTTTACGGTAGCCCCCCCAACTTTTCTTTACCGAAATCGCCGGTTTTGCAACCAGCTCCCGGTCGTATCTCCTGAAATCGGTGTCCCTTGCAACCCCGACGTCATCGTTCGATAGACCTTTGCGCACAATGATATATGGAGACCTTTTGTTAATAGCATCGTTCCTCGTGTCGAGCAGCCATGAAACGTTCGTTAAAGAAAGTCGTTGGTTTTGAGGGGGGCTATCGTAGAATCAGAGTCAATTGCCGGAGATAGATTAACCTGCCGTCGACTGCTGACACCCTGACTGGCTGGTCGTTTCCTATCTTCTTCGCCAATTGTACTGTTTTTACATACATTAAGGGTCCGCTCATTGTAGTAGTGCCGGTTGAATCGTGCCGGTTGCCGCGGTAGTGCCCTAAAATCGCCTGGCACAGATGGGAGTAACCTATATTGTGGCAGTGTGCGGAGTAACTAGTGCCGGTTGCCATATAGCAGGGCCGGTCTTTTGGCTGACACCTACCAGCACCACTGAGGGACCCCTACTGTATACAGGAATTCCGTAATTTGTACGACTACGTAATCAATGGTGCTCGACTTGTTTCAAAGTATGGTACTGCTTCCCGTTACTTTATTAGTTACCTGCTGCTATGTTCGAGCTCCGTTAATGATAGACATATAATATCTCATCGAACATTGGCATGAAAATTCGATCGAAGTCTGAAGCGCGGAAACGAATTCCCGCAATTAATGGCCGTGACGAAAAGTATTCCTTTTCTTTAGGCTATGTTGAACTCTTGGCGGTACTCTACACACTGTACGCGCTGTACGGATCGTTGTTTTTTGCTATTAATATCTATCACAAGTATTATTGTTATTTCATTTGCCATCTGACAATGTAGCGTGAGTGTCAAAAACCAGAAACATGATGAAAGAGCACAACACCCAGATGAAAGCGTGAAACGATGTTTCCAACGACCAAAAAGTACGAATACTTGATGTACCTCCCTGTTCTCCTGGCCCTGCCCGCTCCAGCCGTAAGGGCCAAATCCTCTCCCCTAAACACCTCCGAAACGAAGAAGCATCGAACGACAACCCGCTATCCACATCATAAATGGCTGGTTTGTAATTGCTGCGTGTATTTTTCAAAGCGCAGAAGGCTGTGCGGTGTTGCTGCCTAATGCTATCGGTCGTGGCAAGGAAAGAGCCCCCGCCGTCTCGCTCTCTCTGTGTCCCTGCCCTCTTCACCCCCTCCCAAAAAAACACTACCTCTCCCACCCATAAGCTTGCCACTCCCAACCGCAAGGGCCAAGTCGTCCCACTCATACACTTCCAAAGATGCCACGAACGACAACCCGCTATCCATATAAATGGCTGGTTTGTAACTGCTGCGTGTACCAGGTATGTCACAACGCGCAGAATGCTGTGAGGTATTGCTGCTTAATGCTATCGGTCGTGGCAGGGAAAGAGTCCCCGCCGTCTCGCTCTCTCTGTGCCCCTGCCCTCTTAACCCCTCCCCCAAAACACTACTGCTCCCTTATCTATTGAATCGAGAAAGTCGGACTGTTGCCCTGCCCTACCCATGCGGAGCCCTTGTATGTTATCGAGTATTGGCACCCTCACCGGTCGTTTCCTGTCTTTCTCGCCATTTCTGCTGGTTGTATATGAGCTCCATAGTTAGTATATACGCTGTACGGCCGCCGTAGGGTGCTCAATTTTCAATTTGTTCCGAATATGGTATTACTGAGACACACACCTGCTTCCTGCTATTGAGACGGCAGTTGCCTGCTGTTTCGTTTGAGCTCCATGGCGGAGTAGTAATGGATACACATTTGTTGCCAAATGTGGGCATCTTCCTCACCAATTGTACCGTATCCACTCGAGGGTGCTCAACTTGCTCCTAGTACGCTGCTGCTGAGACTCCTTCGTCCTGCTGGTAATGCTGCAGTCAATTTCTGTTGCATTCGAGCTCCATTGCAATAGGCATCTGTCGTCGAATGACACACGCTACTGCGGCAGAGGCGTTTTGGCTTTTTTTTGCCTTTTGGGGATGATGGTGGCTTGATAAAATACTCTACACCTCATCCCAAATCTGATTTTGATTTGAAAAACAAAACCTGAAAAGTGCAAAAACCGATTATCAAATCCATGGCTTAGGTGTGCAAACTAACATTCATATTCGTATTGCGAAACAAGAATGAACTTCCAAGGACTGTGGCTTAAGAAGCGCGGCCATCCAGAAAAATCGTTTCAGCCAAAAAGTGGTATACCTTAACACCTCTGTTGTAGCGCGAGTCGAAATGCTGGCACCCTGACTGGTCGCTTCCTATCTTCCTCGCCAAATCTACCGTTTTGATTCACATGTCGCACAGATCACGATCTACAGTAGATCATCTAGATCATATATCTGTCGATAAAATATGTTGTACAAGATCAATACGGTACAGATCCAACGCAAAAACCGTGTGCTACATAGATCATCCAGACCCACGGGCTCCCACCCGGCAACATGATCTACAGGCCATGAAGGTGATACCAGGTATAGGCCAGGGATCTGTCTGCCTTGAAAGGCACAGATCATCTATAGATCAAAAGGGATCTGATATGTCCGATCTATGAAAGTTTGTCGCAACTCCATAAACTGCGCGACCGCCACAGGATGCTCCACTTGTTCCAACTATGGTACTGCTGAGACTTTTGCTTTCTGCTATTAATTTATGCGGCTGCTTTCTGTTATATTCGAGCTCCAGTAATAATACACATATTTTGTCAAACGCTAGCCCCTTTACTGGTCGCTTGCTCTACTCTATATTCCTCGCCAATTCTACTGCACATACGTAGGTGTCCCCCTACCAAACACGCCTCCCACATATTAAGATTTTATCACCGCTCCCCAAACCCTAGATTGCTTACGTTCAACCTTCCACGTTTCCTGTCTCCCTCGCCAATTCTACTTCTTTGTAGGAACTCCATAAGCTGTACGAGCACCCAATGGTGCTAGAGTTGGAGGCCGTCCTCCGCAAAAGGATTACCGAGGACGAAGCCAGGTGAAGGATGGATGAAGTTGACCAGGACTTCGGTGGGTGGGAGGTGTAGCGCTATGTTCACGATCAAGTTGAGGTTTCTTGCGTGAACGGCCATGTCCCTCGCTGCAAAGCGGACTGAATAATGTTTCGTTGACGCAGAGTAGCACATGTTATAGAACTTAGTTTGCGTAGGCAAAGTAGGTTAACCTTTTGCCAGTGGTCAAGCGGACTAGTACGGTCTAATTCCTGAAGAAATGGCGTCGTCGACAGACCATGAGGTTTTGGGTCGTGAGTTCGGATGTCAGCACCCACCATAATAAACTTTTTACGACTTTCCCCTTGTCGAACTTGAAAAATATTCTCCCCGCTATCCCCAGGAAATTGAACCGCGCGGATATTGACACGTCCGCCCGTATACCCTTTCCGACCTGCTGTTCCGCCATTCCAGGGGGGGGGAGTGTTACAAGGCTTCGCTTGGGCAGGCAATTGGTTTCCCTTTCACCATTCGTCAAGCTGACAAATAAATGCCCTCTAATTCCTTAACCCCTTTGGAACTCCCAAATCCCTCCCTATACTATCTTCAAGCAACTTTGTAAAAAAAAAGGGGGTTTCGAGTTGTACAGGCGTTGAGACAAAGGGTACACTGTTGTTGATGTTGTAAATATACCCCCATTTCCGCTACCGGGTTTGAGCCACTCACACCATCGTACTCGCACCAGTGGCTCCGTACCTCATGGCATCGGAACATCTCAGGGGGGTTTGTTTGGCGCAGCGTAGCTTACCATTCCATTGGGGGTTGGTATCGCAAACTTGAAACAGCACGAAAAGCTTAAGGCCGAAAAGGGAACGGGGGGGTTGCTCGCACGAGTAGCCCCGAGCCACTGCAAAAACAAGTCGCCTGGGTCTTGACCGCTTTAGAGCCCCGAACCCCCCCTATACTAATTCCAAGTAATTTCCCCACCAATAACGGGTTTCCACTCGTAATGGCGTTAGCACAAACAATTCCATGGCGATGCAGGTTGCGAAGGAACCAACACGCGCTTTTTTAGCTCTGTAGGCCAGCCACTCGCGCGATTGGCTCCGATCCACTGAAAGAAGAGGCCTCAAAAAGTGACCCACTTGCCTTACAGTGTAGTTTTGGTCAGTTGTATGGTCCTTCTTAGCTTTTGCCCCGATGCTATCGACTGTGATGCGGGCCATATTTCGAAAGGTGTATATACGTATAGAGTAGGGGTGCTCCCATTGTTGCAGGTGTGTGCGCCAGCCCAATGTGCCGACCGGCACTCTTCAGGGTACCGGCATGGTTGGGTACATGGTGGCTACAGAGAGATTGCATACATAGAGAGTTGCGGTCGTGCCACGAGCGATTAACCCGGCACTATAGAGAGCAGTGGCACTATTCAATCGGCACTATTGCCCCCCCCCCCTTCAACTGTATGTTGTATGGCAAGGTCTGGGTAGGCAATTGATTGACCATTTGCCAGTGATTCAACGGACTACTACCCCCCTCATTTGGTAACAACAATGGCGAGAGTGTTTTTCAAGTTCGACGTGGGGAAAGCGGTAAAACTCTATTATTGGCGGATGGCGAGATTCGAACCCACGACACGCCAACCCATGGTCCTGCCGACGACGCCATTTGTTAAGGCATTAGTGGGGTATTAACCGGTTTGACCACTGGTAAAAGGTTAATCAAGCGCCTACCCAAACTAAATGTAAATATAGCGTGTAAGTATGGCTATCACAACAAGGAAGGAAATGACTATCACAACAAGAAATAATTTCCTTCTTAGGCGCTTTAGAGTGTCATGTCGCACTGTCCAGCCGGCACTATTCGGAGCCTCCCACTGTAAGTATAAATTCTCGCAACAAAAAATATGTTTTCCTTTGATCGCGCACGAATTTCTCTGTTGTACCCCCGGGCTGCGAGGTGACTGGTTGGTTATCACTTGTGTGGCGGAGTACAACGAGTCAACCAGCTTTTAAGCACGTATCTCGTAGTCTATAAGCATTCGATGAAAATCGACAAGCGTTGGGAATGCTGATTCCTCTCCCGATGTAAATGAAGGCACGTGCACCGCGGGGGCAAGAAGGGATGACGCCTGTAACCCCGGCTTCTCCAGACACTGGAAAGTAAACGCGAGATTAAAAGAAAACGAACAAACGAACGAACGAACGAAATAAACAAACACTCATCGAGGCACAACCGCTACGGTCCGATGCAAAAACGGAAAAAAAATCCGCAAAACTATCGTACGCACAACTATCTGCAACACCTACCAGATACCAGGTGTATGAAATCTGGTCAGAGACTTGCTATATTAGTTATACTGTAGTACAGTCACAGCGAGCTCACGATGTTGTTGTCGTCACCACTGCCGAGAAGTTTCACCCCCACGTGTCCGAGTATCATCGCAACTACCCTCTATGCGGTTCCTCCGGGCAGGCACGTCCTGTTCTTCCCGAGCCAGGAGCAAGCGGTGTACTACCAGGCGCTGATTCTCGACCCACCGAAGGGTGCCCCTCCCGAGCACCCACAGCGTATGGTGCAGGTAGGATAAGAGATTGATGTTATGATATGATGCTGGCATAGCAGTCGCTCCCGTATCTTATTTCTACCGCTGTTGTACTGGCCTTCAAGGACAATGCCATTACAAGATGCAAGGTCGCGCTCTCAGCTCGTTGTTTTACGGCAGCAGCACCGTTGCTGTTTGAACAATCGAGTTGAGTTGACACACGGCACAAGCATGAAGCATACTACGGGTAGAGGTGCGCATTTTTTCTTGGGAGGCTTCTCACGTGATGTCGTGCGAAGTGAACAACCTTAACTGCGCGCCAGGAGGGTAATATCACGTAGTATGCATATGGTAAGGCACCCACACCCGTGGGGCAGTTGCACAGTACTCCCATTGTTGTGTCTGGAGATGGTCACACTACACAGAAAATTGCTTTGTTTCGAGGCTGCCATCCATATGCAAGAAAATGCGCGCAAGGTGCTGGAGTCCGCCTCACAAGTTGTTCTTTGTAGGATTCGGCTCACCCTTCATGCGACGCGCCGGACACCTCACGGCGCTGCTTCGCGCTTGGCGCACGCGACGTCCACCGGTTCGGTGAAAACCCGACGTGCTCCGGCGCGGCATTGTAGGAATGCGAGGGTCTACGGTCATACGACTACGGCTATACGACATGAAATGAGTATCATACACTATACCATGGCCTTGATCAGCTTTTTCCCGCCTAGACACGATTTGGAAGTGTTATTAAATGTTTCGCAACGCTCGGTCTGGCCCTGCTACGCACCTTTTTCTGCCCAATCATTTCGATGCTTATGGTGTGCTTTTTCGCGTTGACCCCCTGCCGTGCCATGGCTTAGCGCTCCTTTTTTTTTGCCCGCGGTTGATCGCCGCCGAATGCTCACCCTCAGAACGTCTCTTGCACCTCGTGCACACTTTTTCTTTCTCCCGTCTTTTCGTTTTCCCGCCTTTTTGTTTTTCGCGTCTTTCGGTTTCCCGCCTTTTTCGTCTCTCGCGTCTTTTTTGTTTTCGTGTCTTTCGTTTTTTGGTGTATTCGTTTCTGTGTCATACGTTTCTCGTCTTTCGTTTGCGCTTTCGCGTGTGCTCTGACACTCGAACACGACCGACCGCTTCCCTCCAAACCCCCAAAAATATCATTCAGATCCCGCATCTGAGCCTTCTGTACTTGCAGCATTGGAAGCGGTGGGAATTCGTATCGGCGTTCGTTCTCGCGGGAGGGATGCACAGCCTGTGCTCCCTCTTCGGACACGACAACCCCATCGTCCGCGTGAAAGCTATCAACACCCTCAGCAACATCACCGCGCACCGAGGTTTCGATTGGTTCCTCCCCCCCCCTCGCCATCGCGAGGGGGTTACGATCGAGGCGAGGCTTCATCGCGCACTTCTGGGGCTTCGCTCGGACCCCAACTTTATTTCGGGGCTTATTGCTAACTCGTGGGGTAGTGCCGGAGGAGGCCGTGCTAGGTCGGGTACTGGGGAGGGGGGGACGTTTCCTGGGGCTTGTTTGACATCTTTGCAGGTGAGCTCAGCAACAGCAGGTACAAAATCGACAAACAGTAGGCACACGGGAGACAAACAGCAGGTGCAGAAGGGGCACACAATGGCTGCAAAAGAGACGGACAGCAAGTGCAAAAAAAAAAAAGCGGAAAAAAAAGTGGGCACAACGGAGAAGAGCAGCAGGTGCAACACAGCCAAACGTTAGCTGCGACAAAGACCAACAGAAGCTGAGAACAAAACCGAACCATAGGTGCAAAAGAGACAGAGTACTCCACGAAGAAAAAAAACAGCGTGCTCTTATCAAAAAAAGAGACAGGGTGCTCTATTAAGTGCAGCTACAGGTAAGTCCAGCTACAGTTAGTTACCGGAGAGACGGACTGAACCGCTCTGTGAAAAGGAAGAAGAGCGGAAAAGGATGGGGTGCAGTATACAGTATAGGTTCTTCTATAGTGCGGGTATGTGCACTGTAGAGGGAAATACCGGCTCTATATCGGTAATGGGTGCAGTATACAGTGCGGGTATGTGCACTGCAGAGGGAAATACCGGCACTATACCGGCAATCGTCGTCTCTCCGCGAACTGCCACCACTGGTTAATCCCTTATGTGCCAAGCGACTTCACGGGCACTGTAGAGGGAAGTCGGCACTACCCAATCGGCGCCATAGAGGGATCCCTACAGTACTATATCGTCAAACCGCAGCCCACCCACCCACCCACCCACCCACCCACCCACCTACCTACCCCTTACCCACGTATGTGCTTGCAGCTACTAGCGATGTGGCTCAGCTGGGTTCGAGCCCTCCACACAGCAGACGGTACCCTCCGGCTAAGCCGCCCCCTACTCGAAGCACTAAAGGAATGGGGCGGAAGAGGGGGAGAGCGAGAGGGTATTGCATGGGGGAAGGCGCCATGGGAGCAGGCGCTTCCACAGGAGCAGCCGAGCGGCGAGGATGGGGCAATGAGGGCCGTGGGAGAGGAGCGAGGCGGTGCTCTTGCGGCTGCAGCGACGACCGTGGAGGGTCTTGGGGATAAATCAGCTACAACAGGTGAATCGGGTCTGCTTAAGGGCGAAGGCGCTGCTGGCTTTACCCCCCAGGAAGGGGATAAGGGTGAGGAGAAGGAGAAAGGGGAGAAGCGGGGGCCGATTCCAGCCAGGGAAGGAAGGGGGGAAGAGGGAGGGGAAGGATCAATACCAGCAAGGGAAGAAAAAGGAGTTGGGCGAGGGAAGGAACCGATACTAGAAGGAGGGGAGGAACAGGTCGTGGCGGAGACGGGCAAGAGCAGCAGCGAGGGGGCAGCAGAGGGCGAATCAGGATCAGAAGTATCAGGAGTGATGAACGTACCTGTGCCCCCTTCGCCGTCGTCACCGGCACTGGCCCAGCCGCCCCAAAAGTTGAAAGCCGGCAAAATATCGGGAGATGCATTGGAAGTGAGAGAAACAGCATCGAGGGAGGATGAGGAGCAAGGGAATGAAGACCCGATGGCGCCGCCGGTTGTTGAAGAAGCATGCCGAGGACAAGATGAGAACATCGTCAGTACCGGACTTGTCCAAAGAGAGGACCCTGTCGATTCCCAGCTGAAAATGGTTATCGAAGCAGAGCGCAAGGAGCGCGCCGAAGTAGTTAAACTCGCCGCGAAGCTCGTCGCAGACTTCGGTCGCTTCCCGCCGGCGGAAAAAGAATGGAAAGAGGTGGTGGTGGAACGAGGCAAGGAGAATGACCTCTGTGAGGGGAGGAGGGGGCATGATGACGTCGACGCTTGCGCATCACACTTGTCGGCGAAGGCAGTCCCGCTTGGACAAAAAATCACCACCGCCGTATCGTCAGAGCAAGGTGTAGAAAAAACCGCCACCGCATCGTCAAAACAGGGAGCGGCGGCAACCACAAGTGTGAGCATTGAAAAAGACGGCGCTAAAGAAGATTTATCAGCACGCACCGACGCCAACATAAGTAGCAACGGCAGCAACTGCGCCAGGAAAAAAGCGACAGCTGACGGTGGAGTCGTCGAAACACCGGTGTCGAAAGCCGTAAAAGAAGCCGGAGCGCTTAAGATTGCGGGCAACGAATCCTTCCGAGCGGGGAAGTTCACGGGGGCAAAATATGCGTACACAGCCGCGCTTGATGCTTTGGATGCCGCAGTAAAAGAACACGTCCCGATTCAGGTATGTTGATATCGTACAATGTACCGAATGACGAGGAGGAATACATTCGTAATATCGCCGCATGTTTCATTTATCTGATATTCCAGCTACCCAGTGTGCTCGTGCGTAGTGACTGCATGCCAACTAGTCTAGATGCGTATGGACTTACCACTTGTCGACATATGTTCAGGTCTGTCTGGGAACTGTACTCGCGCGGATATCTGGTAGATACGTTACACCAAGAAATGCGGTGCAATGTGAGCCACATGCGGTACAACCTGCGCCAAATGCGGCGTAAGGCCACTGCTTATGGAAAAGCGAATCTTGATCTTGTTTTCCCCCAGATCTTCCCTTTCCTACGTATGTAAGTCGATTTTTCTCGCGGAGAGCGCAAAACCGGCCATTATCTTGAACATAATTATTCGAGCTCTCTTCGAGGGCTTTCCGGTGATCCTATCCATTGCTGCAGGGGCACAGACCCCAATTTTAAGGGCTGGGTAAGATCCATCCAAGACGTCAAAAATCCCGTTATTTTCCATGTATTTATTATAAAAAATGAACATACACTCCAGCTGTGAGATCGAAGATTTCGTCGAAAATCATCTTTGCAAGCTGTGTGTGATACTCCGATCGCGCGTACTACTAATTGTGTGTCCTCATTAAGGATATAGGTCGGCGACTCCCCTTACAACTACAGTGTAGCTATCAGGGTCAACAGGGTGATGTTGGTCAGTCTGTGCGCAGAAACTATAAAACCCGTTTCTGAGGGGGACAAAATCTGACAGCTGTGGAGGGAAATGTATCCTTTTATCAAGTGAATCCTGTAAATCGAACAACCGGTGAGGGGGGGGGCGGAGTTTCGAAGGACGTGGGGGCCTGGTTTTGATCAAAAGCGAGCGGGGTTGGAGGGGGGGGGGGGAATTGGCGAAGATACTTAAAATGAGTGTTCTTGCAGATGTTGATTATCGCTCTTATTTGGAAACAACCAAAATTAACCCCTGTAGCAACGGATAGGTTTGCTGGAAAGCCCGGGATGAGAGCTCGAACATTTCATTTCGAGAGAATGGCCGGTTTTGAGCTCTTCGCGAGGGAAATTGGCGTAGGAAAGGGAAGATGTGGAGAAAATACAAGATCAATATTCGTCTTTACATAAGCAATGTTCTAACAGGAGCCAACGGCTGTAATGCGGCGCAACCTGAGCTAAATGCGGTTCATCTTGAGCCAACGCAACGCCGTATAATCTCAAGCAAACGCGTTGCAACCAGCGCCAAATGCGGTGCAATTTGAGCCAAATGCGGTGGAACCTGAACCAAAATGCGGCATAACCTGAACCAATGAGCTTCAACACGTGTAGATAATCTGTAAAAGAGTAGTATCCGACACCATACCCCAATCAACGATGTCAGGAAACTTGTCAAGCAAGAGAAAACGCGCGCTTTCAGGGGTATAGACTTTGGTGCAGTACACTAAAACCTGGTGGTGTGATGACGGTCAAAATAAGGCAAAGTTGATGACTGCCAAGGAGTGAAAGTGCTGCCTAATGATAACGTATTCGGGTTGTACTAATTACGCGCGGTGCAACCTCATCCAAATGCGGTGGAACCTGGACCAATGATCTTCAACGCACATGTAGATAACCTGTAAAAGCGCGAATATCCCGAACCATAATCCAATAAACCGGGCTCGTCCTGCCGCCGCCGCTGCCGCTCCTATCTGTTGTTGGTAACGTTAACTCGTTGGCGAAGAAGGAGGAGAAGTGCTTGAAAGAGGCGGTAACATTGAGAGGAATCTTGCACAGAAACCGCGCCGCCGTTGGTCTGTGCATGTTCGAGAAGTCATCCGCAGCAGCAGCAGCAGCAACAGCGGGGGAAAAGGAAACTGTCAACTCTCAAACCCACGGAGGTAGAAAAACGTGCGGCGTTGGTCATGACCATGGTACCGACGCCCTCAACAAAGTTACAGGTCGGCACCTCGGCAAGTACTTTAAGGGAGCAGGAGGATTAGGACGGGACCCAGCGGGAGAAGGACTGCTGCGGGAACCTACGGGAGAAGGACTACCACGGGACTCTACGGGAGAAGGACTCGGACGAGACTCTACAAGAGAAGGATTACCACGGGACTCTACGGGAGCAGGACTAGGACGGGACTGTACGGGAACAGAAATATTACGAAACTCTACGGGTGAAGAGCCAGAACGGGCCGGAAGGCGGGGCCTACCGCCAAGCGGAGAAGGACGGCGTGAAGGGGAGGAGGAAGCGGAGGAGGAAGAGGAGGAGGAGGAGAAGGCGCTTGCTTTGCTGGGGCAGTGTGAAAGGGATTGCTTGAGCGCGATCGAGATCGATGCCGTCGACAAAAAAGCGCATTTCCGTCTGGCCAGATGTCGCGAGATGCGACGGCGTTGTCGACGAGAGGGTCTGGCTGCTGCCCTCGGCGAAGAAAAGGATGTGGAACAAGAAAGGAGGTATTTTCGGTGGGCGGGGATACGCTGGTGTGATATTTGGGGGTGTGGGGATCGAACAGGTTACTCCGAGGGGAAAAAAAACAACGCAAACAAAAAAAAAAGAGATAAACGTATAGACTATATGATGCAGTAGCTGGAACAAGTCATACATCGGCCATAAAATAAAATAAAAACGAAATCGGAAAGTAAGCGTGCATGTTTATATACAGCGTGCATGCTATTCACTGCTGTATTGTCAGGAAAGTCCTTTTTAACGCGCTTTTCGAGGCATGCTGCGATGGGGGTGGAAATATTTGGGATATTTTTTTTTCTGCCATGTAGGGAAACCCTCATCCGAGGAACTTACCCAATAGACCAATGGGATGGCAGGGGGGATGTTATGATACACCCCAGTTTTCACCACTGGATTTGAGCAACTCGCACACGAGTAACTCTCGACCTCACGGACAAAAACGACTTGAGCGAGTTTTTTTCTGCCCCAGCGCAGCTTACCACTCCGTTGCGGATTCACATCGCAAAATTGAAAAAATATATATCTGGTAAGGCTTAAGGCCGCAAAGGGACCAGGAGGGTCGCGCACGCGAGCGACCCGTGCCACTACTAAAAGGGTCCAAAATATGCCTTGGTCAGGCAAAACGGTAAGACGCGTACTACGAAAGAGGTGCACCAACCATTGTTTTTGTCTGAGCTGCATCAGTTTGGGAGCTTCTCAAGACCTCTCCCGAAAACCGATTTGGAGAAAAATAAAACTGCTACTGTACCACCGGATGAAAAAAAATCCCATTGCCTACGAGGTACACAACGAGAATGATGCATAAGAAATGGCCTATTTCCGATGATTTTGCCCAGGTTAAGGAGCGGGCCCCGTCATTCAGAAACCGTTCTTGCCAAAAAAACGGTAACTTTTGATACATCTATCGTAGCACGCGTAGCACGCGTCGCGTGCTACCACGGTAAAGACACGAGTAGTAGGTTTTTGGTTAAAACTATTATCTGAACGATCAGGCTCCCCCAAATCGCGGGACTGCTGTCGTTCTTGTTTTTGCAACCCGTTTTGTTGTTGTTGTTGTTGTTGTTGTTGTTGTTGTTGTAAATCTTGGGGCTGGCTGTCGTCCTTGTTTTTGCAACCCGTGTTGTTGTTGTTGTAAATCTTGGGACTGGCTGTCGTCCTTGTTTTTGCAACCCGTTTTTGTTGTTGTTGTATATCTTACGACTGCCGTTCTCGGTTTCGCAACACGATCGGTTTCGCAACACGATTTTTTTTGCATACCTACACCTAGGCCATGGGAATTGTTCATCGAGTTGCACTTCCCTTTTTTTTTCCTTGAAATCAATCAAAGGAGGAGCCTCAGAAGGCAACAAAAAATAATGGTTGGCGCGCCTCGACCGTCCGCGTGTGTGTCAACCTTTGTTCACAAATAATCCGGTTTTGTGCGAGGTATATATATCAGGGATCCTCAAGCGCAGAAACTCAGAAGCACTACAGCAGTGTGTTAGGTGCCACCTCGATCCTAACCTGCGCCCTTCGTGTCGCCCGCCCTTGTTTGTGCGTTTAACCGGCAAAGCGCTTGGGCCGTGGGCACATACGCGAGGCGAACGTAAGACCTGAATTCATCCAACAACGCTTCTCTTGTTTCCTTTTTTTTTCAGGCGCCGGGAGAGAAAAGAGTCCCTGGTGGCAAAAATCCTCGCCCGAACGCAGGGAACTCACGAGATTGTCGGCGGTACCGGAGGCGGGAACAGAGGCAGAGGAGAACCCACCACGCCCGCTGACGCTGCCGCTACCTCCGTCTTCGGTACGGTGGCTGACAGTAGCCGCGCGAACGACTTAGATCTTCCGCCCGTACAAAACGAAGCTGCCGCCACCTTGGCACACAATAGCTGCAACGAGTTGGACGTGGACGTACCCCTCCCTGGAAAAGACGCTTCGGCTATCTACGGCACCGTCCCAAACACTAGCCACGACAATCACTTGGATGTAGTTCCCGTAGAATATTCTTGCGCCAGAGTCATGCCTGGAGCATGCGGTACTCCGCCTCCCCAGGATACCGACAGGGAATTTGGGGAAGATTGCGACGATCACAAGGAGGGGAGCGAAGGAGGTCAACTAGCAGCGGAGGAGGAAACCAAACACGAAGAGATTGGCAGCACCGCGTTCAGGAGCGTTGACGCAGAATGCCACGCGCCGAAGGAAGGGGGAGAGCTGAAGGGAGCCCCCACAACCACTCCAAGTTGTACCTGCGCTCCAAGTTGTTGCTCCACGCCAAGTTGTGAAGTTGCCCGTGTTGCCGGCACCGAAAGCGCCGCATGCCGTGAAGAGCCAGCTACGTCGAGGGTACCGTTGGCTGGAGCGGGCGGCGGCGGCGGCGGCGGTGGCGGCACAGTGGCCGGGGAGGGCAAGAAACTCTTGGACAGCTTCACCAAGAAGACGACGAAGGGAAAAGTTGAACATAACATGGGACGAGTAGCGGCGAAGAAAGGAAGAGTTGTATCAGATGCTCCGTTTGGATGGGCCAAGCCGCGCCGCGGGACTGAGTCCGACGCCCCTGCCACGCCAGGCGCCGCTCATGCCTCTCGACCAGCCACAATGGGCGGGACCACTAGGCCGAACACTTCCTCTTCTGCACCCGGCAACGCTCGTGCCGATGTAGCCGCGGGAGGTCCTCCTCTTTCTCCTCTTCCTCCTCCTTCTTCTTCGCGGTTGCCACCGTCGCGGCTGCGAAACCTCCGGCGACAGCTGGAAGCCCTTACCACAAGCGCGGTGAGAGTTAACTCTGTACCAAGAGACGCGGTGTCAGAGGCGGGGCAAGAGGCGGATAGGGGGGGGGACGGGGGAGGGGAAGAGGCGAAGCGGGTATGGGACTTTATCTCGCGCGTGTCGTTGTCTTCTTCCGGTGGCGGCGGGAGTGCCTCGCTTGAAAAACTGTACGGCGACGGGATTACCGCGGATTCTTTGGGTGGGTTGGTGCACGGTCTAAGGTATGCTTGTGGGCTCGAGGAGGCGGTTGTGGCCGGGGAACGGGAGGGAGGTGGAGAAAGGGCAAGAGAAGCGGCGGACGGGAGGAACAACGAGCAAGCGAGCAAGGTGCGTCGGTATCCTATCATGTCCGTCGAATGTGGGAATCAAGTAATGTTTTTCATTGGCCATTGATCATTTAAGCTGCCTCCCCCCGAAACAAGCAAAATCGTTAATTACGTAAGTAATGCGCGTAAATTCCACATTCCGAGTATTGTAACTATTATCAATTTGTGGGAATTAGTAGTATCGTCGTCGTGTCGTCGTAGCTACCATTGGCAAACTTGTACGATTTTGTAGACAGAAGAGTTGGCTGATTACAGCACGCCGATTAGCTTTAGTTGGCTAGGTATTACAGTAAGTCGCCGACTACTCATTAGTTGGCCAGATAACTACGATAAAGCATCGACTAGCTGTTAGTTGGCTGAGTAATAAGTTTGTCGGCGACTAGCTAGTAGTTGGCTACGTATTTACAACAAGTTACCGACTGCTCATTAGTGGGCTGGGTAAAATCACGACTACTAGTTGGCTAGGCATTACTATAAGTAGTCGACTATTTGTTAGTTGGCTAGGCAAGTAACATAAGTCACCGACTTGATATTAGTTGGCTAGGTATTACAGCTAGTTACGTGCGGTATATTCTTGCGGAGTTCTGCGTCTTTGCATCTGACTGTCTTGACGCGTGATGTTTATTAATAAAGACCGAGCCAGCTGGTTGGCCTATGCCTCGCCACACAAGTAATAACCAGCCCCGTTGTAACGAAAAAAATCACAGCCCTAGTAACGAGCAGGCATCATCATATACGATAAGTTAGCGCTGGTCTGCTTGCGCGAATGATAGTCCTCCTCAGGAAAGCGTGGTGGGTATACGGACACGGCCCGCACACAACGCAGCAATACATTAACTTTTTTTCCGTTCGACCTCGCGAGAGAGTTTTTTAGCTATAGACGACACGGATTCCCTTGTGGAAATGCTCGTGAATTACAGGAGTACAGCAGGGGCTCCATTAGTGCCGGGTTGAATAGTGCCATTGCCCTCTATAGTGCTGGTTGAATATTGCCACTTCCCTCCATAGTGCATGTTGAATAGTGTCACTGATCTCTATAGTGCCGATGGAATACTGCCACTGCTCTTTACAGTGCCGATTGAATAGTGCCATTGAACTCTAATAGTGCCGATTGAATAGTGCCACTGCTCTTTATAGTGCCGATTGAATAATGCCACTGATCTCTATAGTGCCGATTGAATAGTGCCACTGCTCTTTATAGTGCCGATTGAATAGTGCCACTGATCTCTAATAGTGCCGATTGGATCGTGCCACTGCTCTTCATAGTGCCGATTGAATAATGCCACTGATCTCTATAGTGCCGATTGAATAGTGCCACTGCTCTCTATAGTGCCGATTAAATAGTGCCACTGCTCTCTATTGTGCCGTTGAATAGTGCCACTGCTCTATATATTGCTGTTCAAATCGCTTGGCACGACTGAAACTCTCTATTAATAGATAAAATTATATCCCCAATAGTGGCGGCGCCCTGAATAGCGCCGGTACATTGGGCTGGCACATACCGAAATTATTGGGGACCCCCCACTGCTGCAAGCGGCAGAGAGGGGTTCCCGGGAAAACACACGGCACAGAGCAGTTCGATGCGAGTCGACGGAGGAAGAAATAGCTGGAGCCTTTCTTCTCGTGATAAAAACGAAGGCACGTCCAGAAGTGGGGAGAAGGGGGAGAAGAGCCTGCTGAGTAGTGACCCCGGATCTGAGTTACGTATAGGGAGAGAAAAGGAGAAAGGAAAAGTTCGAAGACAATAGATGGGGATAAGCAAAAAAGAAAAATACTTCCGTGTAGAAGGTAAAGAACGTCGAACTAGGCGACTCAGCGTCGTTAAATTTGGTGAATCACCACCTGCTAACGTAAATAACTCTTGTTGGTACTTTTCTCGACGTGCTGGGGAGTGTGGGATGAACTCGGAGTACACTGCTTAAAATGCACAGGGTACAAAGCCCCCCCGCACGAGTTTAAGTGCAGTTCTTTGTTGCAAACAAAACCGTATGAACGAGTTTTGAAGGCATGTTTTCGTTCCAAACGGTATAATGTGAACCAGTGTAGGCGTACCGGTGGACCGTGTACCCAAGACTCCTTTCTGTTGGCGTTGATTGTTGCGGTGTATCGCGGGCCACACAACTGGGTTTGTTAGCGGATGTCCCACCTCTCGCTTCGATAACATCCACGAGAACAACACTATTCATACCGAGCGTGCCGAACTCTCGCAACCTCCTCCCCCCCCTTCACCTGAATACGCAATAACGTCAATACTGTCTGCATGAGGACCAGTGGGTCGTGCTATATAACCAACAGGAAGCCATACCACTCGTGCCGTGAGACAAGAGCGAATCAGGTCTTTCCTTGTAGAGGAGTATAATTCGGGGCCCGGCACACCGTCTGCATCGTATCCCCTTTGAAGCAGCCAACATACCTTTATTATACCGATTCCAAGTAATTTGTGAACCAAAAAAGGGGTTTCCAGTTATATAGCGGCTACGAATGCTGGGTTTAGGGGGTACATCGACCCCATACTATTAATAGCACGATACGATAGAGGTAGCAACTATTTTGTCTATACCGCCCCAACAACGATAAACCGAAATAATCTTGTCCTTACAGGACACTCAGTGCACTCTTTTACTTATTCTACGCTCCTTCCTCTAAACTACATACGAAATAACACCAGCCTTGCGTCACCCCGCCTCCGACGGGAAACCTTGTCTGAGGTTCGTATCTTAGGGAACTTTTAACCCTCACCCAGGTGCCGACTTCAGAGTATTTTACACGTCGGACGAATCACGATCTAGATCATCTACATCGGACAGATCACGATCTAGATTATCTATGATCTAGATAATCTAAATCATCTAGGCCATTTAGATCGTCTAGATCATATAGATCATATAGATCATATAGATCGCATAGATCATATAGATAATTTATATCATATATTCCACTTTGATCATATAGATCATTTAGATCATATAGATAATATAAATCATATAGATCATGTAGGCCATATAGATAATATAAATCATACATAAGTCATGTAGGTCATATAGATCCTGCACCTGTCGTTTTAATATGTTGCGCAGGATCTGTGGGCAAATCTACAGTAGATCCTATACTTCGAAGTATGTGACCAAGGCTACTGTAGGGGGTCACTTTGGGGGCCCTTTTTCGCAGTGGCTCGGGGTCACTCACTCGCGCGAGTGACCCCCCCGTTCTTTTTGCGGTCTTAAGCTTTCGTGCAGTTTTAATTTGCGGCATGAATCCGCAGTGGAATGGTAAGCTACGCTTCACCGAAACAATCGCTTAAAGTGTTTGAGTCCGTGTGTCATTCGTGGAAGTATGACATGACGTGATATGATAGTGTATGATAGTATATGATAGTATATGATAGTATATGATAGTATATGATAGCATATGATAGTATATGACAGTATATGATAGTACATGATAGCTCAAGTCCTGTAGTGAAGATTGGGGTATATCATAACATCATCGTAACATCATGGTAACATCATGGTAACATCATCATAACATCATCATAACATCATCATAACATCATGGTAACATCATCGTAACATCATTGTAACATCATGGTAACATCATGGTAACATCATGGTAACATCATGGTAACATCATCACAACATCATCACAACATCATCATTAACATCATCGTAACATCATCGTAACATCATCGTAACATCATCGTAATATCATCGTAACATCATCGTAACATCATCACAACATCATCACAACATCATCATAACATGATCGTAACATCATCGTAACATGGTAAAATCATCGTAACATCATCTTAACATCATCGTAACATCACAACATCATCACAACATCATCGTAACATCATGGTAACATCATCATAACATCATCATAACATCATCATAACATCATGGTAGCATCGTAGCATCATCATAACACCGTCGAAACATCCCCCCTACCAGATAACTTCTTTCCTCGTTTAGATGCCGGCTTGTTCTGAATATGGTGAACGAATATGGATGGGAAAGGTGGAAATGAATACGTTGGCAAGGAGTCGTGTGTTGAACACACGACTCCTTGCCAACGTATTCATTTCCACCTTTCCCATCCATATTCGTTCACCATATTCAGAACAAGCCGGCATCTAAACGAGGAAAGAAGAAATCTACTCTCGTTGTGCGGTGTTGATGATTTCGTTCCGCGCATCCAGCGTAAATGCTCTTTGTCCTTCGTTGTCTTCTGGACGAAGCGGGGGTAATTCCCAGAACTGAGATATGGAGGTGGACACGTTAGGACTACGCACGTATGTTGATGTTGGACGGGCGCCCTCGCCGCTCCTTCCATCACGTGAATTTCTGCGACAATTGAGTGTTTCGTTCCTCCTCGCGCGTCGAAGTCGCCTTTGTTCGTTGCGTCGGTTCTGTTGAGCTTTCGAGTATTGTCGTGTTGACGGCATCGGAATGGGCAGTAGAGGTTTGGCGGGGTGCCGCGTATGATTGCGGCGGAAATGTAGATGCGTAGATGCGTAGTGTAGATGCGGGTAAACATAATATGCGGCGGAATTTTGATTGGCGAGGTTGTCTGCAGAAAATCCGCATATTTGCTCCTATGCGGCAGCGGGCATGGGGCATCTCAATGCTGTAATCTGCAGTGGGCATGGCCAATCGTAACTACTTGACATGTTGTGACGACGTTTGATGAATGCATAAATAGGGTGGCGGTGTTTGTGTTGTGTAATGTCACGTCCATGCGCGTCGAAGCATGCACAACGAGTACAGAGATACAGAGTGGTGCCGAGGATGTTGGGCAGCACCACAGCGGCTGAGGTCTACTCATTTGAAGGTGTTCATGTCGGTGGCATATAACGAGCAACGCGTCATTGCATTCGTAGGTGCCATAAAGTGCACGTGATGAATGCACTTGCGTGGTTTCAAGTCGTGAAATGGACTATTGGGCGGGAGAGGCCAACAAATATCAAAAAATGATTTTTTTTAACCTCGCATGAACCGGATGCATTCATTAATCAAGATGTGGGAGCCATTAGCTGAATCGTGATATTATATATATAATCATATATAAGTCATGTAGGTCATATAGATCCTGCACCTGTCGTTTTAATATGTTGCGCAGGATCTGTGGGCAAATCTACAGTAGATCCTATACTTCGAAGTATGTGACCAAGGCTACTGTAGGGGGTCACTTTGGGGGCCCTTTTTCGCAGTGGCTCGGGGTCACTCACTCGCGCGAGTGACCCCCTCGTTCTTTTTGCGGTCTTAAGCTTTCGTGCAGTTTTAATTTGCGGCATGAATCCGCAGTGGAATGGTAAGCTACGCTTTACCGAAACAATCGCTTAAAGTGCTTGAGTCCGTGTGTCATTCGTGGAAGTATGACATGACGTGATATGATAGTGTATGATAGTATATGATAGTATATGATAGTATATGATAGTATATGATAGCATATGATAGTATATGACAGTATATGATAGTACATGATAGCTCAAGTCCTGTAGTGAAGATTGGGGTACATCATAACATCATCGTAACATCATGGTAACATCATGGTAACATCATGGTAACATCATCATAACATCATCATAACATCATGGTAACATCATCGTAACATCATTGTAACATCATGGTAACATCATGGTAACATCATGGCAACATCATCACAACATCATCACAACATCATCATTAACATCATCGTAACATCATCGTAACATCATCGTAACATCATCGTAATATCATCGTAACATCATCGTAACATCATCACAACATCATCACAACATCATCATAACATGATCGTAACATCATCGTAACATGGTAAAATCATCGTAACATCATCTTAACATCATCGTAACATCACAACATCATCACAACATCATCGTAACATCATGGTAACATCATCATAACATCATCATAACATCATCATAACATCATGGTAGCATCGTAGCATCATCATAACACCGTCGAAACATCCCCCCTACCATACATAGCCCTGGTCATCTGTCATTATACCATTATACTACAGTATTTTGCTCAGGATATGTGTAGTACATATCCAACACAGAAAGCGTGTGCTAGGTTTTACAGATCGTACGGCTCCCACCAAGCAACACGATCTATAGGCCATACAGATCGTATAGATAGACCAGGGGGATCTGTCTGCCCTGGAAAGCACAGATAACCTATAGACGGATCAATGGGGATCTGATGTGTCCGTTGTGCGTAGTATAAGAAAATGCAGCCCGGTGAACAAACCCGCGGACTGGGTATATAAGGTAAATAAAAAGGTGTAAAAACCCCATTGGCATTCCAACGATAATGAGTTCGTAACTGTTGAGAGTTAAAAACCACCATGAGTTTGTAAATGTGCTTCTTTTAGTTAATTGGCCCCGCCAGGTAGAAATGTGTTTGCCAAAAAGAGGTACAGTACTGTACTGTACCCCTGTCGTATCGCAACACGCACGATGTTACAGGCAGTGATGTTAGCTGAGTATTATCGGTATCATATTGTCAATCAAAAGGTGTTTTTGCCAGAAAGAGGTAATGTGCTCTACCTCTGTCGTAGCGCGCGTAGATTAGTATCAAACCACCAGGCAAAAAAGTTGTTGCCAAAAATAGGTGATCTACCTTTATCGTAGCACGCGTTGATTAGTATCATACCGTCCGCGACATTTTTTTTCCCCCCAAAAGAGGTACTGTTTGTACCCCTATCGTAGCACGCATTGATTAGTATCAAACCACCACGTAAAAACGTTGTTGCCAAAAAGAGGTACTGTACCCTTATCATAGCACGTGTTGATTAGTATCATACCGCCAGCAGTTTTGTTTTCACCAAAAAGAGGTACTATACCCCTATCGTAGAACACGTTGATTAGTATCATACCGTCAGTCACTTTTTTTTTGCCTACAAGAGGTATTATTCCCCTGTCGAAGCACGCGTCTGCGTATGGCATGATAAGTCTTACGAGCACCAAGGAGTCCACTCATCTTGTTTTTGTTTTCTCCGCCTCATGCTACACAGATGTTCGTTCAGCTCGCGGAGGTTAAGCGGGTCAGCCTGGCGTCTGCCATGTTGTCCAAGTCGGACAAGCAGGCACTGCAAGGCGTTTCCGACCACATCCGCCTCCACCAGCGCTTTCAGCCAATCACACAAAATGATGACGTAGTTAATCCAATCACAGACAACAGCGGCGCAGTTCAGCCAATCGGAGGTGACGACCCGCCAATCAAACGCGATGATGATACCCCTGTGAGGGCGGGGGAGGACGGCCGACGAGCAACTTTTGAAGCCGCTGTTTCTGCGCTTGGGTTGGTGTAGGTGTTGCGAGGTGTGTCCATATTGGTTTATGCGGCAGTATCAAAACTTGATGTGACGGTATCAAAACTTGATGTGGAGGCGTTTTTCCTTCGGGTGGTTCGAAAATATACTCTTAAGCTTAATGACTTTACGTCGGCAGCTGATGTTATACCTGGTATTTTTTTCATAAAAAAGCTTGATAGTGATTGTTTGTTTCTATCCGAATTGCGCTGCTGGTGGTAGGTAGTAGTGGACTTCTTCCAGCGCGAGGAGTGAACTGCGCCTCGATTCGCATTATTTTTGGTTGGTCGCACGTTGAAAAGGCAATCGGCGCTCGTTCGAAAGGGCATCATCGAAAAATATAATAGACGAACGCGGCTGGCTCCGCGTGAGCTATGGTCGCGAAGGTTAGCCGGAGAGGCGAGAGACGGGAGGAGAGGGGAGGGTGCACTAATTTCGTGTATACATTCGTAGTCTTACGACCATTGCCCCTTGCACCCCTGCAACGCCGGCACGAAGCACGTCGGGTTTTCATGGCTTTCATTTCATCAACCAGACGGGCATCACGTGCACCAAGCACGAAGCGCCGTGGAAGTGTTCGGCGAGTCTCACGAAGGGCGAGCTGCATCCTACTAAGAACTACTTGTGAGGCCGACCTCCGCACCTTTGTGCGCACTTTCTTACATGTCGGATGGCAGCTTCAAATTGCTTCAATCATTATTTTTTTCGGCCGGGGCAGGGTCGCTTCCGAATACGTGGTACGATAGGGATAGCTATCATTTTGGGGCCACACTGTTTATGGCTGTCGGGGGCGCGTCAACTGAAGAACCGCCATCGTATCGTTAAAACGTCGATTGTTTTGTTGAATTACAAGCTCCCACACGCCGTACAGATAATCGATTCCCACCTGTTGATGAACTCGATATTCAAGGGAAGATCTGTAACGCCTAGCTCATAGATACCGGGTGGGAGCCATACCATCTGCATCATCTAGCAAATGTTTAATTTTTCCATGGTTGGTTTTGCACTTTCTATTATGTACAGAACCTGCACAGCATCTTAAAACGGCGGATACAGAATGTACTGTAGTAGATTATCTAGATCATGATCTGTCCGATTTACATGATCTAGATCGTGGTCTGTCCGGTGGAGATTATCTAGATCGTGATCTGTCCGATGTAGATTATCTAGATCATGATCTGTCCGATGTAGATTATATAGATCATGGTATGTCCGACCGACGTAGATGGTCTAGATCGTAATCTGTCCGATGTACATGATGTAGATCGTGATCTGTCAGAGGTATGCAAGCTTTCCCTTCGGGATGTCGTTGGCTTGAGACCCCGGGAGGGGGTCGCAAGTTGAAAAAGGGGGAAGACAAGCTCTTGTTGAACACTAGAGAAGACATACATATGTATCCACCGCTCACGTAACCGGGAGAAGATAAAAAGCACCGACCGAGCCCGAACGAATTTCATTAAATGATATTCTAACAACGTCAGCTGTGGGATCGATCAAATTAGGGTCGATGCTCATCGTTGCAAGCTGCATGATACACCGGCTGTCCGTGTTTCGTTAGTGAGTCGTGGTGATTCGGCATTGTTAATTTTATAAAAATATTCCAAGGACGTCAGCCGCGAGTTCGACGAATTATTTATATGATACATTCGTTTATTGTCTACCTCAGCCACGGAGATGTCCGTTTGGCTAAGGGTACGATTTTCCCCTCAATTCTACGTTGTGTGTGAGGAACAGAGATGCCGAAAAGTAGGGAGGCTGTGAAAAATGAGATGCACCGCAATGTACCGTAGCATGACGGCTGCTCCCATGTAGAGTAGTAGCTCTTTGAGGCATTTTCTTTTTCTTTTTATGAATTTCTGAAGTTCGGGACTCGATGAAAACCCAACTTACACTGGAAAGCCACATTTTTTCTTTTCGTACAAGCTGGGCCGGCCAAGAAACCCATAATCCGTCAGTCGGGCATATCTTTTAAACGGCAGTGACCCACTGCAAATTGAGCATATCCTCGTAATCAGCTAGATGCGGTGGTCATTTTAAGCCCTCTAGCTTGAGAATCTGCGAAGTTGGCGCCGAAAAAAGTGTTTGCCACTCACGTTTCCTAGTTTGAGCATTTTTCTTCACGATTTGTTTATGTTGCTTTTTCTAAAATTGCTCGAAATACAAAGTGGATGGAATTGGCTTAATTTTTCTGGGCATGTACGTCTTGGGACGAGGAGTAGGGACATATGCTTTTCATTTCATAGGTCACTTTCGTTCGAAAGTTATGGATGAATCCCTGAATTATATGTAAATTTGTATGCAGAGGCACTTCGGTGGAAACTTGGCCATGCACCTCTCAATTTTTGAAGTTAGGACCTGAAATTTTGACACGTGATTTGGACCAAGCTCACCAAAACAGTACTTGGCGAGCTCAAAAAAAAAAGAAAAACGGCCGACATACGGCCTGCTAAACATTTTCCATGATCATGAAATGGACGAAAAGTCAACGGATTTTCATTCTATTTTTTAGCTCGCCAAGTAGTTTCTCGGCGAGCCTGTTCTGAATCGCGTGTCAAAATTTCAGGTCCGAACTCGAAAAACTGAGCGGGGCACAGCGATATTGGTCTATTTTGAGCGTCTTGGCCGGCCCAGCTTGTACGAGTATTAATAGCATTTTTGTTTTCGTTATCAACCTATTGTAGGCCATGGGGTTGATCATCGGGTCGCACTTCATTTTCTAAAAGAGTCATTCCACACCACGGAAGGGGTGCAGCAGATTTTAAGATATTTCCGAGCTCCTACACGAGGAGCTCAATATCTCACCATCACCCGAAGCACGACTTCGAAGGCATTCAATCGCGTAATCCAACGGACAGTTCTATGCGCTGGGTCCTAAAACAAACACACTCGTAAAATTATACTGAACGGGTACGCCAGCCTGCGCTGGACTGCGAATGCAACTGGGTTAAACTGACACACAACGTGTGTGTATGAAAATGTGTGCAAGTAGTGTGGCGAGCTTGAGCTTTATTTTCAACCCTCTCCGCCAGAGGACAATATAAAATAGAATAAAGTAAAAACCCGTGAAAGTATCGGATTAACCGGCAGTTCCTCAGTTGAGGTCAACCGTAACATCAACATTACCACAAACAAAAATATGGCCCAAAACAAAGTGCCACCCCCACCGCACTACTTCGTATAGAGGGATGACTCCGAAATCAGTTTATGGGTGGGGCATAGATCTCCTCAAGTAACCCTAACCCTATCCCTAACCCTACCCCTAAGCGAGGAGATCCTAACAAAAAAAAAGGTGCTTCACTACCGCAGCTAGCGTCGAAGAACCTAACAGCAGCACAAGGGGACACTTTTTGCCAGGAATGACTCCGAAATCAGTTTATGGGTGGGGCATAGATCTCCTCAAACCCTAACCTTATCCCTAACCCTAACCCCAAGCGAGGTTGATCCTGACAAAAAAAACGGTGCTTTACTACCGCAGCTTGCGTCGAAGAACCTAGTAGCAGCACAAGGGGACACTTTTTGGGATACATGTCAACGGTCCCCCGTTTCCCGAAGGGCTCGGAAATGAAATACTAGCTGATGAATACGAGGGCCTCGAAACAATTTGCAGTTCTTGCAAGTTTGGTAACAGCTCCTAGCTAGAAACGCCTCCACATAAGTTGGAAACCTACAGTTGGTGCTCAAATCTGCGGTAACACACATCCCCGGATTTTTTCAGGGCCAAGCATCTGCGGTACCTGCAGGAAAAGACACAGCAGCTCCTCGGCTATACTAGTAGAGCTACAATAGTAGGTCTAGAGCAGCAGACACATATTTTCGTGACTTAACAGTATACTTCGTGTGGATTTGATAAACCCACAGGAAAACTCACTGCTGTAGCCCCTCGGCCCATATAGAGCCACACCGGTAGAGCAGCAGGCAAACATTTTCACGATTGACATTTTCATGAACAGTGCACAAATTTGATTGTCAGGACAGCTACACCGAAACGACAAAAACAGCACGCCAACCTAAACCGAAAGGAGAGACGCCAACAACCATTTAGGTTTGACCGGTGGAAAAAACATGACGAAAATCCGTCCCACCGCCCGTTACCTTGATACTAGCAAATTTAGTTACTAAAGACACAACTAGTTTGCCTTCAAAAGGCTGAAGGAAAAGAAATACCCTCCCAACAAGAATATTTCGCCTTCAAGACCAATATTTGGCCTCCACAAGCCGGAAGAAAACAAACGCCTCCGTAACAGGACAAAACATATTCAAAAACCGAAACCCGCCCCACGAACACACCCAAAAGCGTTCACGCGACAGACTCTCTCTGCGGGGGCGAGCCGAACCTACCACAACATCCCGACCCTAATCAAACATCAACCGTGATCAAACATCAATCAGCCTTTCCATCTCTTTCTCCTAAACTCCTTGAACCCAGCGCCGCCACTACCACCGCCGCTGCCGCCGTCACCACCGCCGGCGCCCTCCAACGAACCCCCATCCCTATTCCCTTGGAGACTTCGCTGTTGAGCCTCTGCCTCTGGCTTCCAGCGCTTCGCACCCCTTCGCTCAGCCCGTGCGAGAGACTTTGCCCTGGCCCCTTCCCCTGATCTAACGCCATTTTTACCAAAACCACCGCTATCTACATTGCTAGATCGATCACCAACACCGACTGCACTACCTACATCCCTAGATCCAAAACCGGGTTGATCACGGACGACGTCACCGACACCCTCAGAAGAAGAGTCACCACGCGGAGAAGGCGATCCTATACCTGAACCGGCGTTATTCAACCATCTTCTACGCCGCGGCAACTTTAACCGGTTTTTTAAGCAATCACGGACCCCGCCGCCCCCCGCCTCCCCGCCCCCACCGCCATTGCCACCTCCGCTGCCGCCTCCGGCCTCCGCTCGACTACCGCGAACCGATGAAATAAAACGACCGCCCCAACCATTCTCACCACCCCCCGCACCACCGCCCCCTCCGCCCGCATCCCCCCAAGTATTTGAAGAGTCCGTGGCCAGCTTGTTAAGTTTACCGGGCTGCGAAAACTCCGCGTTCATGAAAGGAACCTTCTTCAACGGCGCCTTCAACGGGGAAGAACCGCCGACCCCTCCCCTGCTCTTACTCCCGCCGGCCTCCCCCCCGCTGAGCGTTTTCCCCTTAACCGGAACTTGACCAGCCGGCATCTGTTTGCCCGCGACACCGCCACGAGTTAAAGCGCTTGCGGTTTTCGTAGAGAAGCTGGAGGGAATATCTTCCTGGTGTCCGTCGGCGGGTATCAGGGAGACGGGGGCATCTTTTTGCCCTGCAATCGCGAAGAGGTTGTCCTCTCCCTTCGTTATGTTGGTCCAAGCCTCGTACCTGCGGGGGCGGTCGGTGGGGTGTTCGGGGCCCAGGAGGGTCCGCGGGCGGTCGTGGGGCACATAAATTACGTCCTGGCTTGGAGACCCCGCGGGGGGAGGGGGGGGGGCGTACTCATTGTTGCTTGCCTTAGTCATTTGACCAATGATCACGCATCCCTTTCGAAACGGAGCACCGTTCCTACTCCTAATAAAGACATCTCCAACGTTTGGGTCAAAACGCTTTTTCCTTCTATTACATACAAACTGTTTGCTTATCCCATCCCCGTCCTGTTTCGCCATTTGTGGCCACCATCAATCTCCTAAGATAGCGATCGTTTTCTCGCTACTCTCTAGTCTACCAATCTCTTCCATATCACATTCGTCTAATTTCCTCATGTCCTCTGAAGCATCCCGTTCCTCCTTGCATATTCCACATTCTCTTACTACGTGAGTCCTACTCTATTGTTGTGCCAAACAGGCACATCCATATCCTCCTCTTCCCGACTACTGGTATATCTCTGTCTTCTTTTTGGTAGGTCCAGGTCCCCTACACGAAATCCCAGTTATCAGCATTTTCGCGTATTGCATTGGACCGTGCAGATACTTTCATTCCAATATGTCCCCTCTACTCCCCGTATATCTCTCAAGTGTTCTCCTCGTTCACCTCATTTCTTACCGCTAACCTCTCCCTTTCTTTTATTCTTTCTTCTACTTCTGTCTCGCACCCGCCGAATTTGTGTACAGACAGTGTATCTTTTTGGTCTCCTCCTAACCCCTTCCATATTTTCTCGACTACGTTGTCCCATCTTTTTCCAGCTCGCCCTTTTGTCATTTTCTCTTATACAACCCTATCAGCTATGGCTAGCAACCTCCTTTCTGGCATATTCCTCACTTTATATTGACATTTCAACTTTCTCACGTCTCTCATTTGTACATTCCCAGTTCTGCTCTTAATACTGCTGTATTACTCGTCGTACTTGAGTATCCTAATATCTTTTTAGCTGCTGTCATCTGCACTGTTTCCAGTTGTTTTACGAACTTTGCGTTCCCTTCCCATACTTCTCCTACATACTTTAACTTTGGAACAATAACACTCATCAGAGTACATCTCTTAATCCTAGTGTCAAGGTGCGGGCCTGTTAGTATTGCATCCATCTTGCCTACTGAGGGAGGGGGGGGGGGGGTATTGCGTCCTGGCTTCTGGAAGGGGTTGGAGGGTCCGCACGCGAGAGAGAGGCGGGGGTACTCACTTCATGCATGACCTTAATCGTGTGATCATAGACGCACACATTCCTACAATGCCGAGATGCGGGTTTTCACCGACCAGGCAGGCATTGCTTTCACCCAGGCTGCGAAGCACCGTAAGGTGTTCCGCGAGTCGCATGAAGGGTGAGCTGCATCCTACTAACAAGGTGAGGGGAGCAGACTGCATCCTGGCTCCTGGGTAGGCTTTGACCCAATGAGCCACCAGTTCTGATGTTTTCTGCGAGTCTTGTGGCATTCGCGTCGTTTACGCCAAACGGGATGAAATCATACGCGGATCCACTTCAAATTCGCATCAGTGCTCTAAAACCAATACTAACACACACGTGTGAAAACACGAAAAAAGGATACCCTTCAGCGAAAATTACTGCGAACTTGTTACGTCGAAGCCTACTTCTTGGGGGTTCGATCATCTCTTATTACGCATCGCCTTGACTCGATGCAGTATAACGAGGAGGAGGCATCGTCTCCAAGAACGATTTATCCCAAAAACACAATAATCATGGGCCGTACGAGTACGTATTCCACCCGTTTTCTTCACCGAGTTTTGACACCAACCATGTTGTTTCCGAGCACCTCACCGAACGTAACAACCGGATGCGAGACACCAAAAAAGTTTTCACCTACATAAAACCATTTGTAGATACCTCGAACGCGAGAAACATTGAACTAACCAACCCTCTCGCCACGGACAATACTTCATTAATCAACCCCCCAACATACGAATAATAGGACAGAGGGTGGCCAAATCGACCGGCCATCTATTAATACGATCCTCACCAGCTCTCCCACGGAAACTGCTCAGACGACTTGAGCAAAGTCCGTCTCGAAGGCTCCGCCAACACCTTAAAAGAGGCGTCGAAGAGCTTTGAAGCCCCGTTAAACCCATCGATGGCGAACGTCACCGCAGATCTCGCGACTGTTGCGTTAAACCGGCAGCAAACGGGCGCGAAAAACACACGTCGGTTAACCCCATTAGAGCCCGAAAACCCCTCCCTATACTAAATCCAAGCAATTTTGCCCCAAAAACGGATGCCCACTTGTAAAGGCGTCAAGCGGCCAACCTTCCCCCTCCCGCCCCCGATTCTTGTCTTGGCGTCGCTACCAGTCATGACTAGACTTGATGGGGGCAACCTTGTTCGGATACCCATTTCGGATTAAGAATAATCTCGGAAACGCAACGCGGCCAAGGCAGCAAACAGGCGCGACATTGCGCCAGCCGAGCAAGGAAAGAGCTCCCATCTCCAAAAATATTATACTAAGTAGGATTCGTAGGGCTTTCGCATGGGATGGATGCGGGGAATGCCGTGGCTGCCCCCCCGTGTGGTTCCAGTACCATGAGACGAGATAATTGTGAGTACTCCAAAGAACTCTAACCTGAACCCTATAACCCGATTAGAATGCGCCTGAAACTCTGCCTGAAACCCAAACCCTAACCCTAACCCCGACCCCGGCCCTACATACCCGTAGGTGACATGTAAAAACAGATGCATCGACAATATGGTCGACCTTGCTCGTATTACAGTAAAATTTCCTCATAAAAACCTTCCTGTGTTTTTATGTTTTTATTCCATAAGCTAGCCTATATAATTGTGTGGGCAGTCCTACTGGCAAGGAAACACCGGACGCCCACCGTGATTGACGTACGCAGCCGCCCCCAAAAGCCCGCTCGGGCCGCTCGGCTCCGCTGGCGCTGATCGCACCAGGTCTGTCTCTATGTCCTCAAGAGACTTGCGTATGTTGCTCTTCGACAGTGGCGTGAAATATGAGCAGTAAATGCGGGTACATAACAGGGGAGGGTGAGCGGTACATGGCGGAGGCGGGTGTTGGAAGGTAGGGGGTGGGGGTTGGGTTACAGGTGGCATCGCCCCGTCTCAATCCCGTGGGGTTGCAAGGAATGGGCGGCGGGGCGTCGTGGAAAGCTCCACACCTCGGACAGATCATGATCTACTGTAGATAATCTAGATAATCTATAGTAGATCCTATAACTGCCGCTATGAGATGCTGTGCAGGATCTTTACATGAAGAGTATAGATCCAACCCTCGGAAGCATGCGCTACATCATGCAGATCGCACGGCTCCCATCCGGCAACATGAGCTAGACCATCTAAATCTTCCTGAAAGACCTAGATCATCAAATGGGGAGAGATGAACTGTCCTACGCGTGGAAAGCTATACGCGTTGTTGTTGTGGCTGTTGGTTGCTTTCGTGGTTGCAATTGTGCTTTCTTCTCTCCACGAAATCAAGTCAGCGAAAGGAACCCATCCAAGGCTAATAACATTGCACAAATTTCGTAACCCCCACCCCCATCCCCTTCCCCCGCGCCTCACCTGCAGGCCTTCCAGCACTTCTCTGAGGTTCTCGATAACTTCCGTTTCTGCCGCGAGAGCCGTGTAGGTCATCACCCGAGTAACCTCCTCCGTGTCGTTTAACCGCGCGGCTAGCGATGCCAGCGTGACCTGCGAGCATAAAAAATAATTGCGAACGGATACGATTATCTAAATGTTTCACACCTCGACCAGATGACGATCTAGATCATCTCCGTCAGACAGATCACGATCTAGATCATCTACGTCAAACAGATCACGATCTAGATCATTTACATCGGACATATAACAATCTAGATAATCTACATCAAACAGATCACGATCTAGATCATCTACTACATCGGACAGATGACGATCTAGATCATCTACGTCAAACAGATGACGATCTAGATCATTTACATCGGACAGATCAAATCTAGATAATCTACATCGAACAGATCACGATCTAGATCATCTTCAGCGAATAGATCACGATCTAGATCATCTGCATCGGAAGGATCACGATCTATTAGATCATCTACATTGGGCAGATCACGATCTAGATAATCTCCATCGGATAGATCACGATCTAGATCATCTATATTTTATCCTGTACCTGCCATTGTGAGGTGCTGTGCAGGATCTGCATATCATGAGTACCGATCCAACCCTGGAAACAGTTGCTACATGATGCAGATCGTACGGTTCCCACCCATAACAAGACATAAGCCGTACATAAATTCCCTGAAACATCTAGACCATCATCACGTGGGAACCGGTCATTCGTCCGACGTGTGGAAACTTTCAAAGGTGCCAAAAAAAAATAGGGACCCCTTTTCGGCATCTCGCTGTAGCCGGATTGTACGTCCGCCGGCCGCAGACCGCCGATAAGCAGGCAAAAACAGCGGGGATCCCTTCCGAGATCGCTGACGCCAGATCACGCGACGCCAGATCACGCGTCCGCTGCCGCCGCCGACCAAAAAGAACGCACAAAACTTGACGACAGTTCCAACTATCACCTATCCTGCGGCGCGAGTAACCTTGCGACAGATGTACCACACCATCCTAGAGTCATATCACGGTAGGGGTTTGCCCTTTTGGAGCGTTTTTTTTCTTTTCTTTTTTTTTTTGACCGGTTTGAGCTCCTTGAGTGTCGAACCGTCGGTTGGTGTGATAATTTTTACGAGTACAATGGTTGTTTTTTAGGACTAGCGCATAGAAATGGTGGTCGGGCTACGCGAACGGACGCCTTCGAAGGCATGTTTCGGGTGAGATATTGATCTAGCTCCTCAAGTTAGGAGCTCAGAAACTTCTTAGAATCTTCTGCTGCAGCCCTAGCGTGGGACAACTCCTTACAGAAAAAAAGAGGGGACAGCGCGAGGCGAAAAAAAACACGCATGGCGTCTCTCTCCGCAGCAGGCGCGTGAAACGGTAGGGTTGG
Organism: Undaria pinnatifida; assembly: GCA_012845835.1. Classification (NCBI taxonomy): domain Eukaryota; class Phaeophyceae; order Laminariales; family Alariaceae; genus Undaria; species Undaria pinnatifida. Next base: position 2,654,790 of record JABAKD010000008.1, read on the forward strand.
CCAAAAGGCCAAACTATTGATATTTCTAGCTGATGGGGCTCACCAAAAAGAACGCACACAAGTTTTGACCACAGTTCCAACTATCGCCTATCCTGCTGTGCGAGTTCCTTGCGACAGATACATGCTACCAATCTTACAGAAAAAAAAGCGGGGACAGCGCGAGGCAAGAAAACACGGCATGAAGTCTCCTCACCAAACGCGTGACACGACAGGGGTGGCACTTTTTAACCAAAATTATGTCTAGCTGGTGGTATTCTTCAATCGAGCAAGCACACAAAATCGTTAGGAACGCCACTTGTGCTTTACAATGCTGTTCGATATACAAGGTTCCCCTTCGGGATTTGGCTGGTTTCATATCCCGGGGGTGCTGCAAGTTGACAAGGGGTTCAACTCTTGGAAAATCACGCAAAGAAAACATAATTAGCCACCGCGCAAGTACCCCCGGCAAAGGATTAACGACCAGCCCAAACGAGCTTGTAGTTTAGTCTACAAGCTTCCCCTTCGCGATGTGGTTGGCTTCAAATCCCCGAAATCCCGGAGGTGTCGCAAGTTGTAAAGGGGGGGGGGGGGGGGGGGCTCTTGAAAACTACGTAAAAGAAAAGTAGCCACCGCGCAAGTAACCCGGCAAGTATTACCGACCACCCCAAACGGGTTTGCAGTTTAGTCTACGTCTAGACCAAGGGATTGTTCATCGTTTGCGCTTCCATTGTTTCTCAAACGAAGTTTTTGGGTGTAGTGCGCCTCAGAAACGTTAGGCGCACCCTTACCCATTTTGCGGTTATCTTTGTAGCTTTTTGGCGGACGTACGACTTGATTCTGCAATAGTTCGAAGTATATATATACTTCTACGTGTACGATACAGCACCACATTTGGTTTGTTCGTTTTTTTCCTGGGTGCTCCTCTGCTCCAGAGTGACTGAAGCCTGTCTCGCTACCACGGACTTGATTATGCGAGTTAACGTGAGAACAACAACACAAACCACAACGAACGATATACGATGCTACGGCTTGTGGTAATACCGCCGCAGCCACACCGCCGCAGTCACACCGCCGCCCGTCCGCCTCCCGTTCTTGCCAAGCCGCGGCAATCCTCCTAGCGCGAGACAAATACGACTGTGTATAGCAGGCGGCACGAACAATTAAGCCAGGACAAGCCCGAAATAACAATACGACTGACGCAAAAGTAAAACGAATCCCGGTAAGTCTGCGCTCGCCCTGGCCTGGCGGGAATCGCCGCCAGCTCTCTCCCTTGAAACCTAAAATTGGCACGATCAATGTCCTACGGGCTAAACCATGGGTAACCTTAGCACGCTACCGCTACCTGCGCTGAAGACACCATAACAACAAACGTATATGGCTAAAATGTAAACGTTGGAGGTGGCTTTCTTAGCAGGAATGGTTCTCCTTCTCGAAAAGGATGCGTGGTCAATGGTCAAATGAGTAAGGTAACAAAACAGTACGCCCATCCGCACTTCCCCTTTCCCATCGGCACTCCATACTCACGTCCCCTCCCCCCAAGAAGGCAGACGCCTCCCCCGATAAGAACGCCGGTCCGCTCTCCTCCCCAGGCCTCCCGGCGGCCAGCAGCCGTACGGCGTCGGTCACGAGCGCCGGGGGCACCGCGCCGAGCAGCAGAGCTCGATAGACCTCATCGAACGAGAGCTCGCCGATACCCTTTTCGTCCAGCTTCCTGCGATGAAAAGAAGCACAACCATACACATGTAACACACACGCATTAAAGGCCACAGGCGAAGATTTGCGCAACACCCGCGCATCAAACCACAAACACACGCAGCAGCAACATTAGCAACGCTAACACCAGCATCAATACCAACAGCAACGACCACAGCAACAAGCAACAACCGCAACAACAACAACAACAACAAAAACAACAACGACAACAACAACAACAACAACAACAACAGCAATACACCACACCTGACGAGCGCTTCCAGGAGCGACAGCTGCTCCTTCGTCTGCTCAGGAAGCAGCCTGCCTATCGACTCCTCGATATTTCTGTACGTGGCGTTAAGCTGGACCATCAAGCTGCCCTGCAAATGCGGAGAGGGAGAACGCCGAAATGCCAAAGCGATGCCCATTTCCGATGTTACGCTTTTAAAATATTATCTACATGTGCTGAGTGAAGCTATTGGTTCAGGTTCAACCGCATTTGTCTCAAGTTTCACCGCATTAGTCTCAGGTCGCACCGTTTTCGGCTCAAGTTGCACAGCACTTGTCTCAAGTTGCGCCGTATTAGTTTGTCCAACGTTCATCGCCAACATGCAATCCTTGACGCGTGCTACGATAGGGGCAGCATCTAAATTTTATCAATTCACGGAGTTCTCTTGCGTCTTTGTATCTGGCTCGCGCGTTTGTGGCTCGACCGGTGCTGTGAGCCTCGGTCACTTGAGGAGCTCCACACCTCACCCAACACATCGACATTGGAGAACATTCAAGCTCAGACCGGTAGACAATCCCACGGGCTATAGCATATACCTGGTACACTACAACGACCGACACAGTGAAATACACATCGGATTCCAAACACATTGCGTAGCTCCTAAATTGAGGGGTCCGACCAGTGACATATGTCTGGGCTAAAAAGTGCAACCCTACTGTAGGACGGACCTCTTGTCTCTCGTCAAACGCGCACTATATATAGCGCGACGGGCGCGGCGGAGCGCAAGGGGCCTTCCATCAGAGGATAACAGTACGCGACAGTACGCGACACCGCGCAACCCCTCTAGAGCTGCATCCACGTGTTCGGAGATAAACTACTTAAAATAGAGCACAACTCTTATATATCACCGATCCCTACTGGATAATCTAGACCCTTAAGGGAAGATCTGTACGGTCTAGCGTACGTTACCAGGTGGGAGCCGTACGATTTGCGTCAGCCAGCACATGTTTTTTGGGTTGGATAGGTGCTCTCCAGCACAACATGTAATGTAGATCTATTGATGGCTCCTGACCTGTCCAAGGTGTGAAATAGTGCGGAGTTTTTGTGCCGCATTAAAAGGTTTTACCCCTTTCGAGCTTCAGCGCTCCTTTGTCTTGTACCTGGTAGTTTGCGACCACATAGTTCGTCTCTCTAGGGGAAGACATCAGCACGGATCCTGGTTGTGCTGGATGTATATGGGTGAAAATATCAGTTTAGCATGAAGAACACACACACGAAGCAGACCGGGCTACAGCGGTGTCCGAGCTCCAATGTACGGAGCTGTGCGACAAGGCGCAGCACGACGATATACTCGCGCTGTTGCAAGTTCTTCCTAGACTGTTCATAATACATACAGTGGGCACCCCTCCGGCTTAAGAGAGGGTAGGACAATAAATTCATGTATGAGAGGGCAAATCGGCTTTTTTGTTCTTGTTTTCTTCATCTCATTTATTATCCTTGCACTAATCTCGTGCTCCCTCTCATTAGTAACGCAGATCCGGAGTCACATAGCGGGCCCTCCTCTCCCCTCCCCACGACGGTACGTGCCTTCATTTTTATCGCGATAAAAATTCAACATTTTCTTCCTTCGTCGACTCGCGTCGAATTGGGCCTACTGACGCTGCTAGACGTTCTCAGCAAAAATGAATTCAAAATCTCACCGCAGTGGGAATCGAACTTAAGGATCAACTCTAGCAGTATTCGAGGGTAACCAAGAGACCCCCGGGGCGACCGGCTGGCTGGAACCAAATCGCAACAACAACAACAACAACAACAACTAAAGTAGTAGGTAGTAGTAGCAGCAGCAGTAGTGGTGGTGGTGATCGTAGTCCTAGTAGTAGAGGTAGTCGTACCCACTTGCAGCAGTAAGTAGTAGTAGCGGTAGTACTGTAGTAATAAAAGTAGTAGTAGTAGTATCAGCCGTAGCAGCAGCAGTAGCAGTAGTAGTCACTTGGAAATCGGGTGGAATAGCGTTTCCAGCAGGAACAGCGAAGAGAGAGCGCTATTACAGAGAGGACCATTGTAATCAGAACCCACGATACAGACAAAAACGTACATATTACACTGTTTTTACTAACCGTATATAGTCCCGATTACGACGAGTTGGGCCGGGCAAGAGGCCCTGACCGCGACAATATCGCAATATCACACCCAATTTTTAGAGTTTGGGCCTGAAATTTTGACACGTGATTTGGAACAAGCTGAGCAACATCGTACACGTCGGATGCAAAAAAAAAAAGGTCCTCCGACGGCCGGCCCAAAGTTTCTGCTGAAGCTTGAGGCCGGGAAAAGTGCAAAAAAAAAATATAAAAAAAATTGCATCTCACTTGTAATTTCTTTGTGAGCTTGGTTCAAAATCACGTGTCAAAATTTCAGATCCAAATTCCACAAATTGGGCGTGATATTGCGATTTTTCTAAACCCCAGGTGTCGGCAAGATTTTTCCGGGGAAATGTTGGAGTGTTGCATTATCACGAGGCCGCACCAGAAAGTCTCTGTACGAGTACGAGTATTTTGTTACTCGCAGCTGCGTATGAAAACATTAGCGCGCAGAGCGTTTGAAAATCGATGTCGATGCCGTGGCCCTTGTTGCCTTGCTACCAGCTCAATCTCCGCCAGCTGGCAGCCGCTTAAGCCTCCTCCCTTGTGTTGAAATCTGCTGACGACACCTGCTTGGGTTTCGCAAATTTCCTCGGTGCGTACCGCAGTCTGAGCCGCCACTTCCCTCTGCGCTTGTCTTCTTGAATGACGGGGATGGAGGTCTTCTCCCACTCTACTGTGTCCGGCATGGCTGAGGTGACGGCGCGTCGTCCTCACGTCTGTGGCGCTGCTCTGCTGCTGTGTTTCTGCTGTTCTTGCCCATGAAAACTTAATTGCGCCGCAAAAAAGCTGATGATATTTTTTGAAAATGTCGGTTTCATCCGGTGATCACGCCGCATCTTAGCCGTCTGTGATTGGTCAAAGACCCTTCTACTGCAGAACAGAAACCCTGCTGCATTTGGGGAGGTCTAGCTTTTTCGTGGCGATTCAGGGATTGCAGCGATGTCTCCGGTTTGATCTGCAACAACGTAGATCCAGAGATATGGCCATCTTAGAAACCTGTGCCTCTCTTGCCCGGCCCAGCTCGTACTATATGCTCGCCTGTCATAGTCAAGAGGTACTTTTGGCCCGCACCATACCCACCATACTGGTAACTCGGGGTACCCACTATCTCATACTTGCCGTGTTTTTGGTCGACAAAAAAAGCGTCCACAAACAGGTTAACCTCACCTCGTCTGCGGGGAGCGTGATCGGGCGGAGCAAAGCCCTCGTCTGAAGCTCGATGACCTCTTTCAGAAGCGCCTCCTGGAGGCTGTTGCCTACCCCTCTCCGCTTCCAGTCGGCTTTTCTCGACGGAAAAACAATGAAAAATACGGGAAAAACAACCAAGAAGGGAAAGAACAACGAAAATGACGGGAAAAAAACAACGAACAAGGACAACACAATGAAAACAAAAGGTAACCGCATGCAAAAAAGGGCAACACATTAAAAAAGAGCGTGTATGAGATGAGTGATCGACGCCGAAGCTCATGCTGAAAACAATCACATAAGGGAAATGGTCAACACCTCGGACAGATCACGATCTAGGTGATCTAGATCCTATTAATAGTATCTGAGAGCAGACGAATACCTGGTCTACAGGTTCTACACAGCCTGCAGATCATATTAAGAGTATATCAGAGCGGATAGATCCCCGGCCTATTAGGATCTACACGGCCTAGACCATGTTTCGGGGTGGGAGCCGCACGATCTGCATCATGTAGCATATTTCACTGGCTTCGATTTGTACTACACGAAATCCTGCGCAACATACCACAACCACAGATAGAGGACCTACATAGATGAACTAGACTGTGGTCTGTCCGGTGGGAAATGGTTGTGAGCGACCAACGGTAACTACAAGGTAAAGCTCATGCCGAAAAACAACGAAACTAAGGGAATTCTCTTGAGTGATCGATGTTGATCTTCATCCTGAAACCGAACATACGGAAATGTTAGCCCTTGTGGCACTTGATTATATATTGATTATAGTACAGCGACCAAAAAACGGCGACTACGATATTTTCAAGCGTCTGCGAGTAGCGTGAGCGCGCAGCAGAACGAGTATATAGGATTATGCCGCACCCGTCCTGCACGACGCCTTGCATTGTTGCACTTCCACCGCCAATGTTTATCACCCCCCAATCAGCAGATGAGGAAATTAGACGTATGGGATATGGAAGAGTTTGGTAGACTAGAGAGTAGTGAGAAAACGATCGCTATCCTAGGGGATAGATGGTGGCCGCAGACGGCGAAACAGGACGGGCATAGAATAAGCAAACAGTTTCTACGTAGTGTGTGGAAGAAGCGTAATGAGCGCCCAAAATGTTGGAGGTGTCTCTATTAGGAGTAGGAGTAGGAACGGTGCTCCGTCTCGAAAGGGATGCGTGGTCAATGGTCTAATGTCTAAGGCAAGCAACATATGAGTTCGCCCCTTCCCCTCCCCCCAATCAGCAGTGCCCGATGCTGTAATCATCAATTGTTCGTCGAATTTTTCCTCTCGAGCCCCAAAAGGGCTAACAATGAGAGATCTAAAATAAGGAGCGATCGACGTTCAAGCTCATGCTGTCGGCAAATTGTCGGACGGCAAGAAGACAGAACGCTGCCGCTAGGAACCAACTCGCGCGGAAGGATATTTACAGCCGTCAAATTCTGTGCATTATTTTCGGTCGGAGGCGGCGGACATATAATCCGGCTTCAGCAACCTTCGAAAGGGGTTTCCATTTATGGCCGAGGTGCATATTAGAATCTCGCTGGTAATAATGGAAACAAGCGTTCCCGGTGTGTGGGCCCGATCCCCCCGGCCCACGCCGAAATCCGGGGCCGAAACGACCCCGGGCGGGTAACCCGCGAGGTCACGATCGGACAACCTACAACAACGACGGGCACCCTACAACAACAACAAATAACAAACAAGAACAAGAACAAGAACAAGAACAAGAACAAGAACAAGAACAAGAACAAGAACAAGAACAAGAACAAGAACAAGAACAAGAACAAGAACAAGAACAAGAACAACAACTACACCTTGCTGATTGATATACAGATAACAGGAGGTTTGTGCCTTTGGGGACCGGGTCGGTCAGTCGGTCGCTACGATACGTACGTGAAAGAAATGCACGGCACAGGCGATAATTGCAGGGAAGGCACTTAAGGGCGTTGGAATGTGTCCTCACCGGCGAAACATGACTAAAAAAGTCCATGAGGTGTGGAAGTGCCCATACGGGCAAACCTGACTTTGCGTCGTTCGGATAGAACATGGGACTGTTTCGGCAGGGGGAAAGAACCCCAAAAAGCGCGACACACAAAAAGAAACACACACGCACAACACACGTATTCGTTTCGTTCTTCGTTTTTTAATCCTCCGGCAGATGGGTATAGAAAAGGAAAAATAAAGAGCTCAACCCCTTTGGAATTGCACCCTCGTTGTTGGAGGACAAATTACTTGGACTTAGTGTGGAGTAACGTTTGCAGCTTTTGACAGGGTTACACTCTTCACACTTTCCACATCTGCCTCTCTCGTGTGTCGACGTAACTCGACCGTAAAAAAACAACAGCGCTGATGCGGTATGAGGGATCAAGGTTACCGCCGGGGTCGCTATCGGGGCCCGCGCGAGCGGCTAACCTGCCGGTATAGACTTGAGCCATAAACTCGTCTGGGTTGGTCGGTGTAACTTGCCGGCCTACTTTGCGCAGTGACTTTTTGTTTTTTCAACTTTATGAGAGTTTTTCCGCTCTTATTCAACCTGCGACACCCCGGGATTTCAAGCCAACCCCATCCCGGAGGGGGAACCTCGTATACAACACTACGATACGGTAGCTTTGGCTAAAGCATCACGACTATTAATACAACTCTCACCAAGTTGCCCGGTGATGACGGCGGCGTAATCCCAGTCAGACTCCACCAACTCGGCAGAAATTGCCTGCAATACAGGACGAAAGCAAAGGAGGACCACACAACGTGACAGGGGGGTGATGATGACGACGACGACGACGACGACGATGACGGTGGGAGGTAATCGAGACCAACACGCAAGCTGCGAAAGCAGAAAATGCGTCACATTTCCCGTGAAGGCACAACCTCAGTTAGACTGCACCAACCAACTCAGAACTCCTTGCTGCGACAAAAAGCACGAGAGCAAACGGGAACTACTCAGCGTCACAGGGGGTGGTGATGGTGACGATAAGGATGGTGGGTCCTCTTTTATCTCTCGTTACGCCTCCCGCATGTTTGACCCCCCCCTCCCCTTCCACTCCCCCTCCTCTGTCGTCGCGCCCTCCGCACGTTTAAAAACCCACACTTCCTCCCTCCCCTTTCCTGTGCTCTCGTCACGCCTCCCGCACATTTAGAAACCCACGTCCCCTCCCCTCTCCCGTCCCCCCTCCCCTTTCTCGGCACGCCTCGCGCACGTTGTGAAACCGACGCACGTGTATTACGTATCATGGCACGAGCCCTTTTCCGCCTACAATTTTTTCTCATACAAATTCCAAGACGTTTGGCCCCAAAATACCGGCGGATTGTTGAAAGGGCGAAAGCTGTACAGTACTTGTAGCAGCAGTAGCCCCACCCCAAGGCAAGGCGGTGGTGTGCTATAGAGAGCAACACGACCGCCTTATGGGGGGAAGCCGCACTATTCATTTCGGGTCATGAGTCAAATTCCTCAGTCGTCGTCGTGCCAAGCGATTTTGATGACCGCCTTGTATAGGGATACCGCCTTATTCAGACAGCCTTACTGGGGGATCCCCCCTACTGCACCTCAAAATTTCGGTAGGTCTCGTTCAGCAGCGCCCACGCCGGTCCCTTGACAGGCTCCTCCAGCGCTTCCACCTTTTGACCGGTTGGGTGTTCGCAACAAAGTAAGCGCGTTGTCGAGGAGTTCGCACATAAGGGGCGTGTTGTCGCGGCACCGGAAAAGGGAAGCGGGGGCGGAAGCAGGGGAGAACATGGGACGCGAGCGTGATTATGGGGGGGGGAGACATGCTTCTTAACCTTTGCAGAGACCCATGTAAATAGAGCAAACCTATAAAACCGTTTTAGCTATGAATAGTCCGTGTTTACTTACCGGGTTACTTCCGCGAGCGGTGGCTAAATATGTGCGCAGAGTGACTATGGACCCAACTCAAACGCGCGTGGCCGGAGTATCACGCAGCTTGCAAAGTTGAGTACCGACCACTAAATTTACAGCTGACGTACGTTTATGAAACACATATATTAAAAAACGTCAGCTTTGAAGAACTTTTTCCCGGGGTTTCAAGCTATAATAGCCACATCCCGAAGGGGACGCTTGTAATAACCAACAATCATGCACAACAACCAAAAAGAAAAATTGTACAACAACCACAAAAAAAAAAGAATAAACACAACCAAAACTCCATGAGCGCGAACCTGTCAAGCGTCTAGGACGAAGAGCAAGCAGCAGAGATCGATCATCACCATCCTGCGAGCATATCGCACAGCTTTTGGATTTGCGGGCAGGATGCCTTCCCCACGCTAGCAAGCAACGGGGGCTGCTTCGAGTGGGCCGATGACATAACCATCATGTTTTTTCGACAGTTTTCCCCTCTCATGTCTCGAAGGAGCTAACCCTTTTCCAACTCCAAAAAACATTAACTCCAAGCGTTTCGTCTCCATGTCGCGAGTGCGTTGCTGAAAGGGTTAACCCCAAACAGAGGAGGACAACGCACACTTCCGAGATGAACAACAGTTTCACACCTGCGCGGTGATCTCGCGCTTGGCGAGTTCGCCACCGGCAACCCCCACGACGAGCATCAACGCCTCCCTCGGCATGCGGGGCACGGAGTCCCTGAAGGGTACACACAGCCGACGGACAAGTGCAACCAACGGATAAGCACAACGGACGGCCAAGAACGGAACAAATAAAAAAAAAGAAGACAATAAAAACCAGAACGATGTCCAGTTAGGAGAACTAACGACGGACAAGCGCGAAAAGAAAGGACAAAACAAAAAAAAGTGATTACGTCTAGTTCGGTGCCGGCAAAAAAAAAGGAAAAAGGCGTTCCCATTCCCCACGATGACGCACGCACAAGCGCGAAAAGATTATTCTAAAGAGGCGTTTCCGAGAGGATAAAGGCAATACTGTTATTCTCTAATCCCGCCGCTCTCTTACCTGATTGCCTGCTGCATGCGAGCTGTGATGCCCGTCTTCTCCATGAAATTCACCGTCCAGCGGCGCCACGGAGGAAGCTCTTCACCCGCTCTCCCACCAGCGACACTCACACCTTCTGCCTCATCTAGCACGTAGGGGGTAGGGGCCGAGAGAAGCACGGCCCCGCAAGAAAAATCAACACCTTTAGAAAGAGCGGCTTCCGCCACCCACCGCCTCTTAGCCTGGAGGAACAAAAACAAACCGCGGGTATGGTACAGCCAGGGCGTTCGTGTGTGAGAGGCGTGATAAAAAAAAACAAAGCAAAAAAGAAAGGGGGGAGGGGGGGGGCTTCAAGGCAGCAAGCAGCTCTTCGATTTGAGAAAGTCGGTTCGTTTTTCGTCGTATATCTCGTTTTTCCCTTTTGCCCTTCTATGTTTGAGCTGCTCTTGCACAAAGAAAACAGGTCTCGCCCGCCCGCATGCGTGCGTGCGTGCGTGACATTCGACCGAACTAGCGGGGATCAGGCAGGGCGCGATTTTCTACATCCACCCCCCTTGTACACTACAAGCAAGCGTCAGACGACAACATGGGTACATGTGTCGAAGCATGCAAGCGACTTGCTACATGTCGATGGCACGATATGTAGCCGCAGAGAAGCGCTACCGGTACGAAAAACAGACGGCATCGCCCACGAACGAAGGCTCACGAAAAAGAGCGCGTCACAACCTCACCCCCCCCACCCGACCCTGAGCCGATAGAGGTATACCACTTTTTGGCAAACACGTTTTCTGGATAACGAGGCTCCTTAACCCCTTTAGAGCCCCAAAATCGCTCCCTATACTACCTTTAAGTATTTTTGTCCCCAAAAAGGGTTTCCAGTAGTGAAGGCATTAACTCACCTTCCCAAAATCGTCGGAAAAAGGCCATTCTTGCTTCGCAATATGCTGAATTTTGTATACCTAGGTCATGGTTTTGGTCATCACGAAAGCCCTTTCGGTTTTACTCAGAAAAAGCTTTTTCGGGTTAAGACGGTATAGAGCTGCTCAAGCGAGGAAGGAGCCTCACGAAAAAAAGAAGGTAAGCCTCTATCATAGCCTGCCCCCCCTGGTGGCCACAGACGGCGAAGCAGGAAGGGGATAGGATAAGCAAAACAGTTTTTGTGTAACATATGGAAAAAGCGTAACGTGCGCCCAAATGTTGGAGATATCTCTATTTGGAGCAGGAACGGTGCTCCGTCTCGAAAGCGATGCGTGGTCAATGGTTAAACGACTAACGCAAGCAGCAAATGAGTACGATATCTCTACTAGGAGCAGGAACGGTGCTCCGTCTCGAAAGGGATGCGTGGTCAATGGTCGAAATGACTAAGGCACCCAACGAAGGAGTATACGCCCCCCCCCCCCCGCCCCCCCTTAACATGCCTACCCTGTTTTTCTTTAAGAAACTACGCCATGGTAGAGGCGCATTGGCTCTTTTTCGCCTTCTGAGGCTCCTCGCATGACAAACTACTCTATATCCCACCCAAACGCTTCTTTGAGGAGAAAACAAAACTTCTATATACCCAAAAGAGCAACGCTATGGTCTCTAGGTGTACAAAAACCCCCAAAAACTGCTAAAAACACAAAAACGAAAAAAAGCGGAACAAAATCCGACGATTTTGGGTTAATCACTTTAGAGCCCCAAAACCCCTCCTTATACTAAACCCAAGTAATTTTGTTCCCGAACACGGGTTTCCAGTCAGTTGTGAAGGCGTTAAGGACCCCCGTCATTCAGAAAAAAAAAACGCCAAAAAGTGCTGCCTACCTCTAGCGTAGTGTAGAACGCCTCTTCACCGTTTCAGCACTGCAAACGATATCCCGTGCTAATCCCACGTAGATTTGTCTCCGAAACAGCGGGTGCAGTTCAAAAGGGGAAAAAACAGTACATCGTACTAATTCCAAGTAGTTCACACTTTTTTCTTCTTTATTTTTTCTTTTTGCTCATCCCTTCTATTATCTTCGCACTTTTCCCTTCTCCTTCCTCCCTCCCTAGGCGTAACTCAGATGCGGGGGCGTCAGTAAGCAGGCTCTTCTCCCCCCTCCCCACTACGGTACACGCCTTCTTTTTTATCGCGAGGAGAAAAACTCCAGCCATTTCTTCCCTTGTCGAATCGCATCGAATTACCTAGGGCAGGTAATCATATAGATCAATTACAGCAGATACTGCATCTGTACCTTTTAAGATGTACAGGAGGATCTGTACATATTCGATGCAGATCCACCCCAGGAAACATGGTGCTAGCGAGATCGTGCAGATCGTACGACTCCCACCGTGTAACACGAGCTAGACCATACAAATCTTCACAGAAATATCTAGATCCTCAAATGTGGACATATGATCTGTCCGACCTATCAAGCAGTTTGCCTTCCAAACACGTGGACGCAGTAACAAAAAGGGAAATTTAAGCCCAATCCGTCCGGTCACACTTCCACTCCACTCACAGCCATCCGCTGCTTCTCCCGCTTAGCGTTAACTGCGTCCTTCCCCGCATCCACCGCCGCCTGCGCAAAGTCGAAACCCTGGCCGGCGGGCGCCTCGGCAGCGGCCGCCAGCGACGGAAACCAGTAACCATTCACCATCACGCCGGCCATGGTCTCCTTCTGGGGTGCCGTTGAGGAAGCCGATGATGTTGCTGCCTCGTGGTGCAGATCGGAGCTCTCCCCAAGGTCCCACGCCTTTTGACGTGAAGACACACGCGGCGCGAAGGGTAGGTGGAAACCCGGGGAGCGGAGCATGGCCGGGGGTTAGGGGTCACCGGGGGGGTGGGGGGGTGAGGGGGTTGTATGTGTGCTCAAGGACGGTTCGAAAGGGGAGAACAAGACGTACAGCTGGCCCATGACTGAGGTCAGAGCCCACCCCCAACGTCCCACTCCTTTTGACGGTATGAAACATGCCGCACGACTGGTGTAACACCGAGGAGAGAAGCGTGATTGGGGGTTGGGGTTTGAGGGGGGGGAGGGGGCGTAATCATTTTTTTGTTTGCTTTGTTTTATTTTGATCATTGACCGCGCATGCATCCCTTTCCAGATGGAGCACAGTTCCTACTCTTAATAGAGAACCCTCTATCCTAAAGCCTCACGCCCTGTGATATTATGATATGCACGCGGTACAACAAGCGGAAAAATGTCGCCGAGAGTGGTTGGGGTTGGGGTTCGGGGATTAGGGGTTGGGGGTCGCAGGGGGGGGGGGGGGGGCATTGAAGGCGCGCTCAAGGTCCACGGACTCCTCCACCATAAGAAACACGACGCACGCCCTTCCCCCGACAACCTCGAAGAGTCTTTGGTGCTGAAACACATAAAATAAACCGCGACGTCGAGCGATGGTCTTACCTCCTCCCCCCAGGGGTCGGGGGTCGGAGGCCGGGGGGGGGGAGGTACGGTGTACTCAAAGGTTCACGGGACGCCTCGAAAGGAGGAAGCACGACGCACGCCCCTTCTCTGGCTCCCCCGAAGAGACTTTTAAGTATATCAGGCATAAAATAAGGCACAACAACGAGTCAAGGCTTTATCCCCCCCCCCCCCCCCCTCCACCCTTCTCCCCCCCCCCCCCCCGCCCGTAACCCCTGCCCCCCTTTCTCTCTCTCCCCCCCCCGTCCTTCCCTCTTTCCCTCATCCCGCCTGGTCGGGGGAAACCCGACATGCTCCGTCCCGGCATTGTAGGCATGCGAAGGTCTATACCATATGGTCATACGACCGCCGCCATGCATGAATATTGAGTAAACCCCCCCACCCCCGTCTTTCCCCCTCACCCTCCTCCCTTCTCCCAAGTTTCTAACATAACAGCTGGCGCGCGCACCTGCGTGTCTGACGACGGGGCGGTGGCATTTGACCGAAGAAACGCGAGGAAGCTGCTCAGAATCCCTACGAGAGCCTTTCTTTTGGCGCCTCCTTCTCGTGAAACCTCCCCGGCGGGAGGCGCCAGCCCTTGCTCCTCCGATACGGTCGCTGCCGCCCGGCCGACGGCGACACCGACGGCAGCTTTCGTTACCGCGCCCACCACCTGGCCCGAGAGTTTTATTTCAGCATCATTTTCCTTTTTCAGTTTCAATTTCATTTTCATTTAATATCCAGATTTATCATTTTCATGTTGAGATTCAGTTTCAGTTTCATACGTATTCAGTTTCAGTTTTAGTTTCAGTTCCAGATCCCACGGGGACTCCGACGGCCGGCTTTCGTTGCCGCGCCCACCACCTGGGCCGGGTGTTACACTTCACGTTCAGTTTCAGGTTAAGGTTCACATTCGTTTTCAGGTTTAGATTTCATTTTCACTATCATTTTCAGGTCCAGATTAATTTTCAGCTTCAGTTAGTTTCATTTTCGTTTTCGCTTTCGTTTTCGCTTTCGTTTTCGCTTTCGTTTTCGTTTTCGTTTCATTTTCTTTTTCAGGTTCAGATTCGGTTGCAATTTCGCGTTCATTTTCAGTATTAGGTTCAGAATTAGTTTCACCAAGGGTACTGTACCTTGTACTGTACCTGCTTACCTGTGCTCTGCCCACAAAAAAAGGGAGCCAAAATATCCAAAATGCACGTCTGGAACCACCTCTACCACTGTAATATATGTGCACGATATCCCGCAGTTCTGCCATAACTCCGGCGTCACAGCTAATCATAAAACGCACCACCCTGCGACGGGGTCTTAGGTGCTCTCACTGAAGACACGGGAGTCATCGCGGTCGACAGCCCCTTCTCGGTCAGAGACGAGCGAAGTAAGCAGGGGGGGGGGTAAGTTCGCGCCACCTGTGGCGACGCCATCCGCAAGAATACCTGGGCGCTCCGCTATCCCAACGAAGACCAGGCGCGAAGCACAGCAAAAACTCTGAAGAAACGGATGCGGAAGAAATTTGTATTCCCTTGCGCGTCTGCTTCTTCGGAGCCTCCGCCGCGTCACGTGCCTGGCCTCCGTTCGGAGCACGCAGCCCCCACGCGTTTTTGTGGATTATCTCTCCGCGTCCGGCGCGAACGAACCTACCCCCCCCGCTTCCCCCGGCGCTTTTTTAGCTCGTCTCCGACCGAGAAAACGTTGTCGCCTGCGATGGTTTCCACGCAAGAAAACGTTGTCGACCACGGTGGTGGCTGACGGAAGATGTTGACATTCGGACGCCCACAGAGGGAGTCTTGGGTGGAGGAAGAAAAACATAAAAGAGTGAGCTATTACTAGATAGCTTTTGGGCCGATGCGATGGAGAGTAGAGAGAGGCGGGGAGGGGGAGAGTCGCCCTTTCACCCTGCACGGTATCCTATCGTGTGCTAGAGCCAAACGCGGGTTGCCCACGTCGTCGTCACTGAACCCGCCTTGTGACCTTGGCGATATTCCCGTAGGAGCTTTCCCGACGATGTGTTGATAGTAGAAAAAAAACGTGTTTATTATCATCAATCCGGTTTAACAACGCCACATTTGCCCCGCGGAGCACGCGCGGAGGAGCGTCATCATAATACGCACGGCCGTAGTCTTGAGATCATAGACCCCCGCATCCCTGCAACTGCCGGGACGAAGCCCGCCGGGTTTGCATCGACTAGGCAGCCGTTGCTTGCGCCAAACGCGAAGCAACGCCGTGAGGTGCTCGGCTGGCATGAAAGGGGAGCGCGGGGGGGGTGCGCTCATTTCACGAATACCCGTTTTCGTATCACCATAGACCCTCGCATTCCTGCAATGCCGGGACGGAGAACGCCGGGTTTTCACCTACCAGGCAGACATCGCATGATGGGCGAGCTGAATTTTACTAAAGAGCCACTTGTGAGGCGAAGTTCCGCATCTTGTGCGTACTTTTTCTTGCATATGACTGACAGCTTCGATTGGCATAAAGGGGGGGGCAGCAAAGGCCCAAGAAAGCAGAGGAGAAACACAGGTACCCGAGCTGCTTTGATTGTCTCGATCAATAGGGCTACGACGACGCCAGCGCTGGCTGCACGACTGAGGGCCTCGGCGTGATGTACCCCGACCATCTGACGCGCGGACTGGGCTGGAGCGCAATTAATCCGGCGCTGATGCTATACGAGGATCATATACATCAGTGGGTACCCCGGTTTAAGAGCGCGCAACATAAGACTAATCGGGAATTAAGTGATCATACACATCAGTGGGTACCCCGGTGTAAGAGCGCGCAACATAAGAGCAATCGGGAATTAACTGATCATATACATCAGTGGGTACCCCGGTTTAAGAGCGCGCAACGTAAGAGCAATCGGGAATTAAGTGCAGTCAAATCGGCATGTTCCGCCTGTACTTAAAGCTACTGCATATATTGCGCACTATAGCGGCAAGATAAATGCATAGTTAAGAGGGTTTGTTTCGGCTTGTCACGGGGTGATCATAGGCCGGGGCACCCACTGCTGTATGCCAACCACATCCAAGGCAGTTGCATGTGAAGCCGTGCGAGAGAGTTGTGGTGACATCAGTGGCGAAGAAAGGGGGTCTGGTGCAAGCAAAGACCACAATCACTGCGACGGAAAGCAGAAAGGCAACTATCCCTGAGGCATGGTACCACCGACACTAACGCTGGACTGGCAGTCCTGCCTTTAGGTATCATGCCATACGAGTTCGTACAGGGAGCATACGTACGAGTAGCATCTTGAAGAAGACAAGAACAAGGTACAGACAGTAGTGCCTTCATCCAAGATGGTTCATTTTCGCGCCAACCAGCCCCTGGAGGGGGTGTATCTTCTACCTGATGCTACTGCCTGTACGATACGAACTCCTTCTCTCTCTCCCTCTCTCCTAAACTGTCGAGACAATGGTTGATATACACTTTGAATGATATCTAACTCTAAACCCAATTAAAACCCAATCGGCCATTGAACGGATAACCCCCTTCTACTGGAGGGCACCTTACCACCTATTCGAGAAAATGGCTGACATACTCTTTGAATAATATTATGACCGTAACCGTAAGCGTAACCCTGTAACCCAATCACACGCAACCAACCAAATGCAGGGTTAGCCCCCTTCATCTGGTATAGCAGTGTACCTCAACCATGTTTGTCGAACAAGTGGTAACCTCTACTGCTTCGTCTCGTAGACAGTTAGTGTGCCTCGACCATTTTCTCGAATACCAGGGAGCAAGTGGTGAGCTCCATTGCTCACTCTACTACCTTGTGCCTCAAAAGTGCCCCCCCGCCACTGCTGTGCTATCAAGGGGTACCAGCACACCGCAATATTATATTGCAGCAACGTCAAGGCTCATGATATGTGCCGGTCTCCATGAGTCGCGCTCATGCTGACGCGTGTAGCAGACACACGCCAACATGGCTCGCCATACCGCTGAAAAAAAACAGCGTGCTACCGTATCGTATCAGTTGCTGCACTGCAACACTGCAACATCACGACTACCAGTGCAATAGATAGCTCTCCAGCTGACATAATACATCCCCGCTTCTTGTACAAGCTGTGCCTGTCTGCCTGGGTCGGGTTCAAGCTGCGACGCGTGTCTACATGAGGCACCCGCCAACATGGGCTGGCCGCATCACTGGCAAACAACCAGCGTGCTACGAACTGAATGTGTATGCTCTTGGGGAAATTGCCTGCTTCGTAATGGGACATGGGACATACCTCGGCAGCAAGCTCTAGTTTCTCCTCCTCCTTCTCCCCAGCAGCAGCCATGGTACCCCCCTCGCCTCTCCCCCGTGCCGACATCTTCGCTCTCCCGTTGCTGTTGCGGCTCCGCACAAGAGTCAGCGTGGTCGGAGAAGCCCCCCCGGCTAACCCGCGACTGCCAACCCCGACGTACAAGCCAGCAAACGATCCCACGAACCCAATGGGACAACCAGCACCCCGTCGGGCAAAGGTAGGGGGTGGTGGTGTTGCAACTGTGTAGCTTCCGTGAGAGCTGCACAGCAGCAGGGCTGAGAGTACGAGCATGCTGAAGGCAAGCGGGTGATGTCCTCGGCAAGAGGTATGATTAATCATTGCCGAATTACTATTTCTGGGTACCCTCGACACGGTGGGCCACTGGAGAAGCAACGGCGGGGAAGAAGCAGATGTCATCTTCTGTGCGTACATCGCCATGGCGTAGAACCGTCGTGCATGTCCAGCCCGGCACCGCGTACCAGAGAGGAGTACAGAGAGAAAAACAGGGACAGGCAAGTCAAAAGACAATGATGTTGGCTCCCGCCATAAACACGCCTTTATATCAGCTGCAAAGCCACGGTGCTTCAAGCTTCAACGAACACCCGTTGTTCTTGCTTGGTCGTTGCGCTGCAGACAGAAGCTGTAGGTGTAGACCAGCTATGGGATGAAGCTCCCGGGACTGAGGCGAACGAAAAGCAAGCGCCTCAACGAGGCACTAGTGCGGGAGAGAGAAGGCCTCAATGAGAAGAAGCTGGAGGTGGCGGCGCTGAGAGCAAACCTAGTGCACGAGGAGTACAAGCGCAACGTCAAAGAGATTTATGACTTCACGTGAGTTCGAGATTGCGGTAGCAGCGTCCGTAGACAACCGCTGACTGCCGTATGCTGTGTGCAGTGTGCAGTGCCGTGCGCGATGCTAACCCGCTGGCCGATTGCGGTGCCGCTTGCACGCGGAAGAGAACCAGGGAGAGGGAGAGAGAGAAACCGTGAACTGATAGCGCACCGTCGTTGACTCGACTGCAGGCGCTGAGTTGCCTGCGAACCTCGCATTGTTGCGTCAAGCACCAATTACTCGTTATTTAATAGTTGTAATACCAGCTCTGTTGGTTGCACGTACCGAAAGTACACATGATCGTCAGTACGCCTGCGACGAAACGAAACAAACGTTCATGTTGCGACGCGCGACACGCGGGACACAAGGGCACAGCATAGTTTGACGATAGACTGAAGATGATAGCTGGTAAAGCAACCGTTCTTGCGCGTCGTCGTGTCATGCATGTAGCAGTCCGCTGAGTGATACCAGTACGAGTGTAGTACCTGGTGTAAAATACTGCTGTACCCGTACCTGGTACGCCTAAACGATCGCACACCTGAATGACGAAACGCAACCAACGGTTGCGGCGGGACGCGAGAGGCACTTTCTGTCACAGTTTTGAGGATGGACAGTAGAGCACGCGCAGCGCATGGGGTGTGAAAGGCAGCGTTTCGACTATCGGTCGGGATTTATCGTCATGGCAAAGCGTGTACGTGCGAGTAGCAGCTCCGAAGTACTCGTGTGATACAATCATGCGGTCGTCGGTTGGTATCGATATCCGATATCGTTGCGTAGGGTATCGGTATCGACTGAGGGGGCAGAAAAATTGGCCTGTTTTTGGTGTGTGACCTGACGTCCGCGGCACCTCTATACTGTGTCATACAGCTCTCCCTCTCTGCTTACTTTTGGCACCGTGACGTCGTGGCGTTACGGCGTTGGGAACCGTCCACTATCGTAGCAACAGTTTTTTTTCGCGGTCGACCCAGCAATATGCCCTGTAGTCAAATGGCTTTATGTCGGCGGCTGATGTTTTATAAAAATACTTCAAGGACGTCAGCCGTGAGTTCGACGAATTTCGGGTCAACACTCATCTTTGCAAGCTGCGTTGTTGGTGCTTGATGTTTGTTATGCTTTCATAACGATGTTACGAAGGGGACAGCAGTTTAATCGTGTAATGGACGGGGATCTCGTCTTGACTTTAGAGCTCCAAAACCCCTTCGTATACTAATTCCAAATAAATTGTCCCCCAAAACGGGTTTCCAGTTGTAAAGGCGTTGACATACTAGTTTTAGTGTAAACGGAGCTTCTGAAGGTGTGACTGACGACGCCCAAAACCGCCGTCTCCCGACCCCTGACCCCTGACCCCTGAAAGCTCTGATCCTAGAGTCCGGGGCCAAAAGTCGAAGGTGTACCGTTTGATGCGTATTCGGTACTTCATGGGGGCGGGAGGGACTTGGTAGCTCGAGGGGGTAGCGTCAGGAGGATATGGACGCACATTTATTAATATTAGTGTTCGTAGTTGTTGGTTGCTGGATTAATTGTTTTGCTCTTTTAGTTTTCGTCGTCTCGGATTTTCGGTTGATTAATAACAATATTTTTCAGATGTTTTTGATTCGTGACACTTTTTTTTCTCTTCTATTTTTTATTTTTCCTCGTCCCTTCTATTATGTTCGCACGTCACTCAGATCCGGGGTCACAGCAGGCTCTTCTCCCCCCTCCCCACTATGGTATGCGCTTTCTTTTTTGTCGCGAGAAGAATTCAGTACTTTCTTTCCTCGTCGACTCGCGTCCGATTGTGCTTACCCACTATTAAGCGCTTTCGGCAGTTGGTGTCTCTAGGGAATAAAGACCTCCGTACCGAGATACACTGCACATCAAATATGCCAGGAGACAGCGCCTTCACCCCTTGACCGACGACAATTTTCTAATAATTGACCTTGACTGACGCCAAACTACTAGGTTAATGTGGATCGATCGGTTTTACACCCGTGACCGCGGAACGTTTTCCCTTACCTGATCGTCTCCTGACATATTTGCTGCACATACATTGATTGTGGGATGGCAAATGAAATACCAATAGAAGGTCGAATATCTCGAAGAGGAGTGGTTAACCGTTGAACGGTCATGGCGGCCGGTCCAACGCCGTTTCCACCAACGTTCGTATCTCCCAAAGACGTCAGGAGACGGCCAGTCAAGGGAAATTATCCAGCGTTCAAGGGTGCAAAACCGATCGTTCGACACTAAACCCTAGTAAATTGGCGTCAGTCAAGGTCAATAATTGGAAAATTGCCGTCGGTCAGGGGTTGACAGTCTCCTGACATATTTGCTTGTACATACTTTTTGCGTTAGTCAAGGTAAATTACCGGGAAATTGTCGTCGCTCAAGGGGTGAAAGTGCCGTCTTCTGGCAGATTTGCACATACTGAAACTAGTAGTTGGACGTCAGTCAAGGTAAATGATTGGAAAATTGCCGTCGGTCAAGGGGTGAAAGTGCCGTCTCCTGACATATTTGGTATTCACGTTGTGAGTACGTATCGGCCAAGGAGGACGGCGAGGCAGCGAAGCCAGTCCTTGCAACCACGTCCTCGGCACCGCAGTATCGCCCTCCTTCTGTTTTTTCTTTCTTTGGCGTCGTGGCGTTGAACGTTGCGTTCGTCCCGGGCAGAGTCCAGGGTCAAAGGGCAAAGAGCAAAGATTCGGATAGTGGTTGAACGTTGAACGATCAACAAGGTGGGTCCAACGCTGCTTCCATCAACCTCGGTATTATTAATAGCACTCGATACTCGCATCAAATCTTCTCATCATATGATAATTGTAGCCGGGCACCCGATACTCTGTGCATGTACATCGTACCAGGGGCACGTCGTATGTTAAAACAAACGATAACAACTCTCACGCCTGTATCTATATTTCGTCCGATATCGGTAAACCAACGGAGAATCTCGGTAATATTTTCTGTAGAATAGCCTGTCAAGGCCGTTATGTCCAATTTACAAGAATAAACATCTACGTAGACCTCCATGCAGAAACATGGCCGACCTTGGCTCTCTCAGCGGGGTAAGTAGTAGTAGCCCGTAGTTTTATGATTGGTCAGTTTTTTACGTTGGAAAATTCATTTGGTGGAAAAGCCTTGGTCGGCATGCGTTGTCATCTGGGATCGCGACAACACCTTTACGATTTTCTATGTTGTCAGAAAAGTGATCGTTGATGATGACGTCCGACTTCTGTTTTTTTTTTCCTTCACTTTTTACTGGAAAATTACCAGCTTTCCGGTTCTTAATTGTTTTGCCAGATACGCAAGTTGTTTTTTTTCAACCATCGCTTTTACTCTCCAGTTGAAATCGTTAGAATTTTTGCCCTCTGCGACCTTCTGGACAATCCGTGGTCACAGGTGTCTTCCCTTCTCCCCCCCGGTACGTGCCTTCATTTTTATCGCACACAGGGTTCAGCATTCCCACTCTTCAGCTTTTTATGCTCGTCTTTACGAACCCACGCTCTCGCACTTTCCGGTTTCGTAACCATTAACAGCCGGCCTACGGAACACCCTCCGGAGGGGAATTTGTGTACCAAGGTATCAATCACACATATGATAGGTCATGATCTAGATCATTTACAGTACATCCCGTATCTGCCGTTATAATGTGTTATGCTGGATCTGTATCTATCGAGTGCAGATCCAATCCAGGAAACATGTGCTAAATCATACAGATCGCCCCTGAAATATTACCATCAAGTAGGGATCGGTGATCTGTCCGAGACATATGTACGAGTAGAACACAAAACGACCGGCGAGTCAGCTCAGCTTGCCAGGTTAGTTGTTTGAACTCGCTGCTACGGGCGCTTGCATGCGTGCTGCCGTACACGTACAGTGGGAGGCTTCCAACAGTGTCGGTATGTGCCAACCCAATATACCGGCACTATTCAGGGCACTTGCACTATTGGGAATAGGGTTACTATTGAGAGTTTCAGTTGTGCCAAGTGATTCCACCGGTACGATAGAGAGCAGTGGCACTAGTCAACAGGCACCATTGTGAGCCCCCCTCTTTATAGTTGCCTCTGCCCAGAACACAGCACTTTCAGCCCATGGTAGGCAAAAATATTGCTTTAATTTGCCTTGACTGACACCAAACTAATAGGTTTTGTTGTGGAACACACACTCGGCGTGACGGTCTTGACAGCACACGTTTCTGACAGTCCGGGGATGTGCATTATGGTTTGCCTTTTTCATGGTGGTGGCAGTGCATTCATGACAGTGGCAGTGCCATGAAAGCCGTACGTCAGTGTCATGGCAGTGCCCTATCCCCAACACCATCCCTAACCCCAACCCGGACCTGATGCTTGAAGGTAAGTCACCCCGCGGTACGGGTGTAGCAGAAGTTTCTAAGAAGTTTCTGAGCTCCTAATATTAGGAGCTCAATATCTCACCCGAAACATGAATTCGAAGGCATTCGTTCACGCATTCCGACCACACCAACACATTTATGCGCTAGTCCTAAAACGACTATACTTGAGCAAGGTATCAGACTAACCGGTAGTTACTCACTTGAGGACCTCAACCTGTTAGAAGAAACGTTTGCCCCAAAAAGTACAACCCCTACCGCACTATAGAGGGATGACTCAAATGGCGGGCTTGGTAACTCTACGTATATTGGGTCGCTGTGCAGGGCCAGAGTATAATAGTGGGATGGAAGCAAGGCAGTGGAAAAAGGCAGCAAGGTAGTGTCATGGTGGTCTTGCCATGGTTGCTGCACGGCGGTGCTATGGCTGGTGTTAGCCCCATAACAAGTGCCACGCAAGCCCACGATAGTGCTGTGAAAGTCCCTTGGCAGTGCCGGAAAAGCCCATGGCGATGCTCTATCCCTAACGCTTCCCCCAACCCGGACCTGACGCAGTAGGGGTTCCCCAATCAGGCGGTCTGAGTAAGGCGGTGTCCCGATACAAGGCGGCCACAGTCGCTTGGCGCGGCTGGGGAATTGCACTCATTACCTGGATGGAATAAGGCGGCTTCCCCCAATAATGCGCTCATATTTCTATGCCACACCACTACCTTACTGGGGGACCCCTATAGCGCGTGACATGTGTTCTTGGTAAGACTCTAGGTCGCTGTGTAGTGCCATGGCGGTTCAAGGCAGTGCCATGGCATCACAGCACTGCCACGGCAGTGCCATGACTGGTGCTATTAATAGCTAGTCCCATGGCAGTGCATGGCATGCTATGGTTCCGACATGGAAAACTCAGAAAGTGTGGACGGGTGCAACGGCGGTACCACGGCAAGTGCCGTGGAACAAAGCACGTAGCGTGTTTCGTTGGAAATAATGCAGCGATGCACGTTCTTATTTTTTTCTGTGCGGACTCTAATGGGGCTTTCATGGAACTTTTTGATAGGCCTTGATGGGCTTTGAAAATGGCTTCCATGTCTCTTTCGTGGAACTTTGGCGGACGTTGATGGCTGACGATCACGCTGGGAGACAAGATGTCCCCAAAACGACGTAGCACCTTATGCGCAGTATTTTTCAATGAAAATCGACGAACGGTGGGAATGCTGCACCCTCAGCACGGCAGAAATTAAGGCACGTGTCGGGGCGGGAGAAGGGACGGCACCTGTGATAACGTCTTGCTCAGAAAATGGAAACCGAAAGTGATATAATATAAAATAAGAAATAATCAAAATAAAATGACGCGTTTGCGCTCTTTTTCTCGTATCTGGTGCACTATCAACCCATTATTTCCGCATATTTTGTTATTTATCTTCGATTCCGGTGATACAACACGGGACGAAAGGCGAGGGTGAAAGATTCCAGAGAGGTGGGAGGCTCTCGTACGCTGTGCACATTGTTATGAAAAAGGTATAACATCAGCCGTCGACGCATACTCAACTAACTGAGGGTATATTCTCGAAGCGCTTGGTGTAACGCGTTTTTGCATTTCCGCATTCCCCCTTCATTTTTTTGTCACTTTGGTCGAAAACCGGTGATGCAACGCGGTGAGCAGCGAGGGGAAAGACGCCAAAGAGGTGGGAGGCTTCGGAGAGGTGCAGGTGGTGCGCCACCGCCAGTCGAACGCAAAGTACGCCATGAAGACCGTCGCCCTAGCGCGCGTGAAGAGCAGGAAGGGCTTCGACTTCGTGATGAGTGAGGTGGATCTCCTCAAGTCCCTCGATCACCCCAACATCGTGCGCCTCCAGGTAAAATTTAAGCGGTCAACCGCTCGCTTGCAGCCCTCCCAGCTGATTTCTCGCTCACCTCGTGGCGGAGGGAGCCGTTTTATAGAAGGGTTCGGTGACTGTCGGTAACGCGTGTAAGTCGTTGTTCCATCTGTTCCGATTGAATGAAGCATGTGCAGCTTTTTTGTGGGTGCTACGCACGGTGCGCTCTTGCTGTGCGGAGTAAAACTGGTACCGTTCTGTATTTTTCTCGTTCCTCACCCCTTTGTAATGAGTTAGGTGAACCTCTTCAAGTCACTCGACCACCACGACATCGTGCGCCTCCGAGTAAAAGTTGACCCTTTTTTTCCGCTGGAAAAATGACCCCACGCTAATTTCAAGCGGTTTGCACCCAAAGCCATTGGAAACATGCTATGGTAATTTTTGCTGAGACTCCATGCTATTTTTTTTGTTAAACTGAATCCACAACCCGATGACCTAACCCCATGGCCTAAGTATACCAAATATGTATGTATATATATTTGCGACCCAAGAATTACTTTTTCCCTACGGTTTTGGGTTAAGGAGCCCCGTCATCCGGAAAAAAAAATAGTACACAAGGTTGTATTAATACTTTTTTGTACTACTTCTGTCGTAGCTCGAGTCTGTTTCGCAATAATAGTCGTTGTTTACCTAATGCCTAATGGTGCCTAATAATGGTACCTAATAGTGCCTAATAATGGTACCTAATAGTACCTAATAGTGCCTAATAATATTAATAGTACCTAATTGTACCTAATAGTACCTAATATAGTACCTGGCAGTATCTAATAGTACCCTAGTACTGCCTAATAGTACCTAGTAGTGCCTAATAGATCCTAATAGTGCCTAATAGTGCCCAATAGTACCTAATAGCACATGATAGTACCAAATAGTGCCTATTAGTACCCTATAGTACCTAAAAGTGCCTAGAACATGGGCTTGTTCCTCGGGGGCAAGAGTACATTTCATCCCAAAGCCAGGCTTCGGATGCCGTATAGAATCCCGTGAAGCACTCTTTCCTACAAATTGACAGGCGAAAAAGTGCGAGAGCGCGAGTTGGCGAAAATTCGATGCAATACGATCGACGAACACTACAAAAAAAACTGAAGAGTGGGAATGCTGAACCCTATCAGCGATAAAAACGAAGGCACCTACCCAGGGAGGGGGAGGGAAGACACCTGTGACCACGGTTTGTCCAGAAGCTCGCTGAGGGTAAAATCTCTTTCGAGTCGAGCTGGAAAGTAAAAAGTGATGAGTACAAAAGAAAATAAGGAAATATGAGCTCCTCAGTGGGGCGCTCAGCTAAATGAGGTACCACATACGTCGCGCGCTGTGTGTGCAGCCAGTCGGTGGCGTAAGTTGGTGCTGGGGGATATCCCCACGCGCGGCCGACCGCCCTTCCGACGTTTGCCTGTGAAAGTCATGGCGGCGCCGAGGATACAGAGCGGAAAGGAAGGGGGAGTAATCATATCATGCCATGGCCGTAGTCTTACGACCATAGGCCCTCGCATCCTTACGATGCCGGTACGGAGCACAGCGGTTTTTCACCGACTATCCAGGCATTGCTTGGCGGATATAAGATTCACACCGTCAAATTGACCGGTCGTAGTCACGTTCTGGTCAACCGCGGCGGCGGTGGTGGGCGTTCGCTTTTATTCGATGTTGCGCGCTGCCTTTGACGCTAGCTATCCAGGCGTCCGCGATCTTGCACAAGACTGCGGTGAAGTTGTGCTTATTGACGCTCCTTTAGTGCATGACAACTGGAGCGCGAAGGAAACCTGATAATATGAAATGCAAAGCGTCCTTTTCTTGTTAGCATGCCTATGCTTTGATGTGTCGAGAGCAAACCTTAGGCGTGCCCATGCGTAGCATGAGTCGTATATGCATGTATCGCGTGCAAGTCGTTGTTCCTTCAATTCCGATTGAATGAAGCACGTGAAACTTTTTGTGGTTGCTTGTGCGTTGCGCGTTTGTCGTTGTCCGGAGTATGTTTTTTTGTTCGTGTCCTCGTTTCTTGCGCCTCGCCCTTTTCTCTGTGCGTTCTTTTCGCAGCCAAAATGATGGTTGGCTCCTCCCCCCGTCCGTTTTTTATTTTTTCCGTCGCGCGTGCCCATGCCACGTTTTTTCAGGAGGTGTACGTCACGAACTCCCACCTGTACATGGCGATGGATTTGATAGAGGGCGGCAATCTTGCCGGTCGTTGCCGCTTCACGGGCGAGGCAAAAGCTGCGGTTTTCGTCAGGCAGATCGTCCGAGCCCTCCGGTATCTACACGACAGAAATATCGCGGCAAGTCTACAGCAGTGCCCGGCGCTTTCGCCCCTTTTAAAATTCGCCCTCATTTCTTTCGCGACAACAACCTACTTGTAATTAGAGTGGGTTGAGAATTTGCAGTGCAGCAGTAGGGGTGTCCCAGTAAGGCTGTGGCGTGCCAGATGGGAGTAATCCCGCGGTAGGGTTTGCAGTTGTTGGATTAACTAAGAATATACCTGTCCGATTGAGCTCCTCAAGTAAGGAACTAGCGGTTAGTCATTAGTTAAGTAATTTCACGAGTGCATATTGTGTTAGGACTAAGGCATAGGAGCTCGGTCGGGTTGTGCGAACGAATGCCTTCGAAGTCATGTACAATAGGGGGAAATATTGAGCTCCTCATGTGAGGACCTCAGGGACTGATGCTGCACCCCTACCGTGAGATGGCTCATGGACATGACTGCCTTATTGGGGGAAGCCGCCTTATTCATTCGAGGTAATGAGTGCACGACTGTAGCCGCCTTTTATCGGTATACCGCCTTATATAGGGATACCGCCTTATTGGGGAACCCCTACGTTAGTAGAATGGTTGACCCCGTTAGAGCTCCACCCTCGCTTTTTTGCTGACAAAACTACCAGGTTTATGTGTCTTAATGCAGTATGTGTCTAAACGTAATGCTAAAATTAGACTCGCTTCGCTCGCAAGCCGGATGTTCTTTCCAGTAGTTGAAAGCCGAGGGTTCACCGTGGTTCCGCGCGAACGGGGCTAGAGTATCGTGCTGGTGCGTAGTTTTTCATTCTCAATTTGTGAGATGATCACCCAAACAGGAGGGGGGGGGGAGGTGCCCCCATTGGGGGGCAGGGGTACGTACCCCCATATGGGGGGGGGGGGGGTACCCCCCTTTGAACTCCGCGCGAGTGGCTCTGTACTCGAAAACGTTTTTTTTTTTCGAAGCATATTTTTATTTATGGCGCAGCGCAACGGTTGTATCGCGGTGCACACCCCGAAACAAAACTAAAATACACACACAATATCTTGTCATATGACTGGAAACACTTGAGGCAGACACTGGCGCGAGCGGTTCTGAGCCGCCGAAACGCGAGCCCCTTAACCCCTTTACAACTGGAAACATGTTTTGGGGACAAAATCACTTAGATATAGTATGGGGAGGGGTTCGGGGGCTCTAAAGGGGTTAAGGTTACCTCCTTACCGCAGCCTTCGTCCAAGAGATATATATATGATAGCCCGAACGGTTCCCGTGTGTTGTGCTCGCCTCCCCTCGCGACGTTTTGACCGGCGCGCTTGCGGCTGATGGCTGAGATACGTAGCTAAACAAGTCCTCTTGGGTATGGCGTCCGCCGCTCGCTGCCCGCGCCCGTCAGTTGCTGCCGCCGTTTCCAGGGATACCGCACTCGCGTGCCTCTGCTTATTCGCCCTTGGATCATGCAGTTTATCTGCGCTTTGCGGTTGATTGTGTGCTCCGAAGGCCAGCTCGCGCTGTGCAGTCAAGGACGTGTTTATTTCGTCTGGTTCCTTTTCCTGTTCAGCGAACGCAAGTTGCCAGCCAGACCTGCTCACGTGACCCATGCACCAACGTTTTTTTTAAACCACTCTTAGGATACAGTGTGGGGCTTCTTTCACCCCGCGCAGTCTATCTGGACACCTTCCCGCATGAATAACGCGTCGCGTTTGTGCTCTCTCCCTCGCCGCTTCCTCTTATCGCAGCATCGTGACTTAAAGCTCGAGAATATTTTGATAGAGACAAGCGCCGAGGGAGGCGGTGCTCCCTCCGTCAAGCTCGTGGACTTCGGCCTTAGTGCCATCTTCGAAGAGAACGCCATGTCCACGGATGTTTTGGGTAGCTGGGTGAGAGCACACGCGATCGATTGCACGCTGGAATCTTCAAGAGGATCTAGAAAATATCGAAGAAAGAAGGAAAAGTCATATGGTAGAAAAAAGGCTGTCTATGAGGAAGGGCTCCGCACCTTTGGTACTAACAGCTACTTCGGTCGGGGGTGCACAGTGCGTTTTCTTGCTGGGCAGGTTATCGTTGATACATTGTGTCGTTGGAGCTTTTGGGCAGTTTATCGTTGATACATTGTGTCGTTGGAGCTTTTGTTGAACGCCGTACGCTGCTTGTGTCTCGAAGAGGTACAGACAGGTCATCGTTGATAAAAAAATGGCGGTGTTGGAGCCTTTGTCGAAAGCCGTGGGCTTCTCGTGTGTCTCGAAGGGGATAGTTGTCGTCAATGTTTCCTGCGAGGCGTGACGGTGTCGGAAATCAACGCTCGGAACCACGAGGCACTACTGTACAAGGAATTATAGCCTGCAGTTGCTTGTTTTTTGGGGGGTCGTAGTCGGTGAGCCTTGGTGAAACACATTGTACATTATACGAC